>JACJUY010002365.1:43131-73090 GCA_014220935.1 Platorchestia sp. MABIK | reverse complement strand
TTCACAAAGACCAACTCTCATTTCACAAAGACCAACTCTCATTTCACAAAGACCAACTCTCATTTCACAAAGACCAACTCTCATTTCACAAAGACCAACTCTCATTTCACAAAGACCAACTCTCATTTCACAATTGCCAGTTCTCATTTCACGAAGACCAGCTCTCATTTCACGAAGACCAACTCTCATTTCACAATGATTAATGTCTTCCGTTAATTCCAAACCAACTGGTCGAGGTGCAGCAATGCCAGACACCTTGCAACCGAATAAAGCCCCACCTCCTGTTGTGAGGCGCTATATCTGTATTTATTTGCTTATTTCATCGATCGGACAGCTGCTATTGGAAACATTTTACGAAAAACAATGGTGGGTCATTTTACGAAAAACAATGACCCACCGAACAGGTGCTGAAGAAAAATTTAAAAACAAAGCATGATCAACTTTATGTGGTAAAGAGTAATCACTTCAATCGTGCGCCAGCCTCGCTATGAGTGTATAGTTTCAGTATAATTATATTTTCTGAATGTGTAAAGCTGTATAATTTTATTTTATGTGTTGTTTAAACCCCGTACACATAAGTCCATCTGATAAAGTTATAAGTCAAAGGAATTTAATCATTTGTAGGAATTTAACTTTTTTGTGCGTAAATACATTTGAAAGTGAAGCGGTTGTGCGTAAATACATTTGAAAGTGAAGCGGTTGTGCGTAAATGCATTTGAAAGTGAAGCGGTTGTGCGTAAATACATTTGAAAGTGAAGCGGTTGTGCGTAAATGCATTTGAAAGTGAAGCGGTTGTGCGTAAATACATTTGAAAGTGAAGCAGTTGTGCGTAAATGCATTTGAAAGTGAAGCGGTTGTGCGTAAATACATTTGAAAGTGAAGCGGTTGCACGTAAAATATATTTGAAAGTGAAGCAGTTTGGCGTAAATACATTTGAAAGTGAAGCAGTTGTGCGTAAAATATATTTGAAAGTGAAGCAGTTGTACCTAGAATAAATTCGAGAGTAGACCATTAGTGCATGTTTGGTCACCAGCTGCAGGGGGAGTGAGTTGGCAACATAGCCACTTCGAGTTTGCGGGCGCTCTGATGAAATCAAACGGAAAATTGAAACGCTGTGTATGTTAATATTCAGCCAACGGGGACCTGTCATGTCTTTCAACTGACAACGTAAACAAGTTTTATAGTTCTCGCCTTGATGCCGCTGTCTCGCATACATGTACGAATAGAATTATTCATCACGCTGCGTGGACATTTGCACGGGTACATTTAGACAGGCCCTCGGCTACCGGAGAAGTTATGGACCACAACTCACTGGGGCTGATGAGCTGCATCTCATCTCCTCCCATGTCCGTCGTGGTGTCCGCATCCGTATGATTACTATCATTTATTTATGTGTCCCATGTGAAGGATGTATTGATGCAAGTCGAATGTATATAGCATATGTGCATATGTATGATATATGTGTAATTTATTTGTTATAAAAATGTGTACATAATATATACATGTATGTATAAAATATTTATAGGTATATATAAAAGATATGTGTAATATACATATTTTAAAATATTTATATAATAAATATGTATGTGGAGAAAACAAATGGAAAATATATATGGTATAAAATGTGTATGTAATATATAAAGGGGTGTATAAATAACAAATGTATTATGTACATGTGTATGCATGTGTATATATATATATTTATAAATATATGCATATTTATGATATAGATTATATGTATATACTTCTTGTCGCACTGAACTGCTAAAAGCCTCAATCGATTTTTCTTATGAGAACAAGTGTCGCGAAGTACGGAGCTAACCCAAGTCTCAGCTACAGTTGCGCTGAACTCCAGAGAACCAGTGGAGGGAATGGGTCGATTTGAAATGATCAGAAACACTTGCTCCGGACTCCTTTTTAGCGTTTTGGTCAAATTAAAGATGGCGTATGTTGATCATTGCATGCATCACTAAACTCTCGGGAACTCGTACGAATATTAATGTAATTTGCATGAAGTTGGACTGGTTACAAATAATGAAAGACCGCTTGTGGTCATGCTGCAAAGACTTCTAATGTGTGCCAACGTATGTGCTGTAGTGAGGGCTCTCGTTCGCGATAAACAAATCAACAAGTGTAGGTGTGACGCACTTCGCTGTGTTACCGTTTCTCTATATTTCGGTTTCTAGAGGTGTACCTCTCACGAGGTACCTCATTAAGGTACCTCATTCACGTTCGCACGAGCTCGTTCGTGTGCCACTTCGAAACTTGCACTCATACTTAAAAATCTCCCACATACTTAAAAATCGCCCACATGCTTAAAAATCGCCAACATACTTAAAAATCGCCCACATACTTAAAAATCGCCCACACACTTAAAAAAATCGCCCACATACTTAAAAATCGCCCACATACCTAAAAATCGCCCACATACTGAAAAATCGCCCACATACTTAAAAATCGCCCACATGCTTAAAACTTGCGTACATCCTTAAAACTTGTGCCCAAACTTGAAACTTGTGCATCTGACTGATATCAGTGTACAGAATTGAAACAGATGCACGAATTGGGACTCAGTTAGATCAGGACTGACAAGAATGACAATGGACAGGTTAAATTTACACGAACCCGGATAAGTTCAGCGACTCAGAGAGGCAGTCTAGTCTTTTGTAAATCTTGTCTAGTAGAGAATTTACAGGAGGGCATGATAAATCCTACTTAAATCAATTACATCATGTTTATGAGTCAAACGAAAACTGAATGCTCTACGTAAAATAACCTAAGGGTTAGTTTCATTTTTAAACAAATTGTCTTTCTTTTTGAATCTTCCTTTGGGAAGTAGAAAATTATTTACTAACAGCTATCTTCATCAATATATATAAAAGGAGTTTCATCGAAGATTTTTTTTCAATTCATGCATGATTTCGTCTTGAGATAGCATAAAGTTCCAAACCTCAGTTATCATGAAATGAAAACTGCGTGAGATTGCGTTTCAGAATGGTGATATCATTGATATCGCGTTTTAGAATGGTAACAGCATTGATATTGCGTTTTAGTATGATGACGGCATTGATATGGCGTTTTAGTATGGTGACGGCATTGATATTGCGCTTTAGTATGGTGACGGCATTGATATTGCGCTTTAGTATGGTGACGGCATTAATATTGCGTTTTAGTATGGTGACGGCATTGATATCGCGTTTTAGAATGGTAACAGCATTGATATTGCGTTTTAGTATGATGACGGCATTGATATTGCGTTTTAGTATGATGACGGCATTGATATTGCGTTTTAGTATGATGACGGCATTGATATGGCGTTTTAGTATGATGACGGCATTGATATCGCGTTTTAGAATGGTAACAGCATTGATATTGCGTTTTAGTATGATGACGGCATTGATATGGCGTTTTAGTATGGTGACGGCATTGATATTGCGCTTTAGTATGGTGACGGCATTAATATTGCGTTTTAGTATGGTGACATTGATATCGCGTTTTAGAATGGTGACGGCATTGATATTGCGTTTTAGTATGGTGACGGCATCGATATTGCGCTTTAGTATGGTGACGGCATTGATATTGCGCTTTAGTATGGTGACGGCATTAATATTGCGTTTTAGTATGGTGACGGCATTGATATTGCGTTTTAGTATGGTGACGGCATTGATATTGCGCTTTAGTATGGTTACGGCATTGATATTGCGTTTTAGTATGGTGACGGCATTGATATTGCGTTTTAGTATGGTGAGAAAGAATAAATAAACTTCAATTTCAAGTCAAATGAACGTGATGGCTAATTTGAACATGCTTATCGCCTTCGTAATACAAAGTTCTAAGCATGAAATTTTCAGAAATGCATATTTCGAGATGATTGAAAGTCTCATCTCCATGAGGAAGCAATACATAGTTCTTTTTGCTCAACCGGCTCTTTTTTGTGGTGTAAAATGTCTCTTTTTTTTGACATTTGACAATCTTATCTAATGCTTCTAGTGTTTCCTATTACCTTGATGCTGTCTATGTAAGTACTCTGAGAAGGTCCACTCACACATACTTTTAAATCCATTCCATCGAGGTAGTTTTACATACTTCGGAAAACAAAGGGGAACCTTACCCGCAACACCATCGATTTTCGTTATCGTGGTGAGCGATCGCACAGCTGGGCAATACCTGTGGAACTTTGAACCACGTGTGACTGCTGTGTAGCACCGTAATCGATTTTCGTCTTCATTTAAACAATTAAAACAAGTTAAACCATTTGATCAATTTGAACAATTTAAAGAATTTGAAGAATTTAAACAAGGTGAAAACTTAAACAAGTGAAACAATTTAAACAAGTTAAACAATTTAAACAATTTATTTACCACATGCGATACAGAAGTCTGTGGATTGTTTCTGAAGTCTAGTACAAAGGCCAAACTTGAGTATAGCTGCCAGTGGGGCTGAATAAGGTCCGATCATGGAGTACGCCCGCACAACTGTGCAACACCTGTGGACCGTTAAATAACCATGCGTGACGGCTGCGTAATGCCTTGACGCTTTGACAGCGACGTGAGCCACAGGTGGCCACGGAGGGGACTTTCATAATACTGCGCTCCGGCCAGTAGCCACAAACTCAATTTTCATAAATATTTAATCAAAACTAAATGAAGGCACGATTCAGTTAATGTTTGCTGTTTTCAACGTTGCTTACCACAAATGACGTTAAATTAGGGTTGAATGTTAGACTCCAGTTTATCTGCCGCAGTCAAAGTGTTCATCGATTTTCGTTATCATGGGACACGCTAGAAGAAACAAGGTAGGGTCAAACCAGTCTTTTTTCGTCGACCGCGTGGCAATGCTGACGTCATGGCAACAAACCAATAGCAGCGCTCATGTTGCATCTGAAAACACTACTTGCCACACATCTGGCACCACTATTGGCCTAACGACATGTCGCAATGGTGACGTCGTAAAGTTTGTTTGAAATAAAGTCGTTCTATTGGCTAGCCGGACACGTGGAGGTGTATTTTCCCCCATAGAAATGACTCTACTTTGTTTCCTCTACCATGGTATAAGATTGTACAATTCGACGATGCCTGAGAAACTTTGAACCATGAGTGGCGGCTGTGTATCACCTGTATCGATTTGCGTTATTATGGTCTACGATCGCACAATTCGACAATATCTCTGAAACTTTGAACCATGAGTGACGGCTTTGTTTGCCCGATTACCAGGTGGAAGAACTCCGCTATGGTACCTGCTGCTCAGCGTCGTCTTGGGGGTGGCGGTGGCGTTCTTCACTTTCCTCTCCCTTGATTCGCTCATCATCGCCCAGCGTCAGGTCGCCTCTTCTCTTCTCGGGTGAGTCTTTCGTGGAGCTGTAAAAGGAAAAGATTCAAAATGATTTTTCGTTTTTTCTTTTTTGGGCTTACCACTTTGGCCGCAATTGGTTAAACTGAAGTTTAATGCTCAACTCAAATTTAATGACATTTTTAGCTAGTAATTTTGAAAATAGCAAACATTAACTGAATCGTGCCATCATTTAGCTTTAACTAAATATTTATGAAAATTGAATTTTTGACTACTGGTCGGTCAGTAGCGTTGTGAAAATCTCCGTGGCCACCGGTGGCGCACGTTGCGGTCAAAGTAGAACACTGTAGAAATGCGCTCTTGAAAACATGTGCTTCTGAGACACAGAAGACGGCATTGACTGTGAGAATTTCACGCCGCAATGGGCTTTTAATTACTGGATAGTTGACTCCCATTTAAGAATAAATGAATATTCCTGGCCAAAGTAGAAGAATAGAGGTATATATGATGTCTCACGCAGAAACAGTCCAGTCCAATTTTTAGTTTTGTGGCTTCGTATGCGAACTTCATCTTCCATCGAAAATAATTTGTGGCAGTAATTAAAACACAATACCGAATTACGGATTACAATGCCATGCAATGTAATACAATGCCATGCAATGTAATACAATGCCATGCAATGGAATACAATACCAAATTAAGGAATAAAATACCATACGATAAAATTTAAAGTTGAAGAAGAGAGGCAAAACACTTGACATTTTATAAAAACTTCTATGAGGTCAAAACTCAAATGAGCGACCCATCATCACCTGTGAGATCTGCAATATGTACAGAGAACAGAAAAGACATTGACTAGATAATTGAGCACATCACTACACTGAACCAGAGGTGTTTAGGTCGGATCATCGAGACAAGCGATGCCGTTATGTAATAAAACGATTTAAACAACAACGATGGCTTTTGTTGTGCGGTGTGTTGGAGCTGTGAAGACGAGGTCAACCACCCTCATAATGTTCAACTGACAAAGAATTGCTGCAATCAAACCTCGCACACATACAGTTGTCGGACTATCATCACTGAGCGCAAAAGTGGCCTGATATCGAGGCTGAACGAGAGTTTATCAAAGTCGATGATAGATTGTAGAGGCGAAGAATAAATGCGGAATAAAGCCTTAAGTCGGAGAATTTAAATAAGAGCTAGGAAGGTTTGTGTATACAGTTGCGTGTGGACGTGCATGAGATCACGTGAGTTGCCTCACGCACAGATGTGTGGCAGCACAGCTAGATGCTGTTCAAGAGAGCATCTCAAAGTAAAAGTTTCCTTAGCATTATGGGTTGTATTTATTGAGGCAACCTTTATTTCAACACGCAACTGCTTGGCTCTTTGGCTTTGCTTTGCTCCAGACTTCAAGAGAGACATTTAGCTTTTCAAAGTGCAAGTTTCGTTAGCATTATTGGTTGTTTTGATTATTGGCTGAAAAATGCAACATTCTTATTTGAACAATTTATACTATATTTAAATAGATTGTAAATCAATGCATAATTTTCATAAATATATTATGTATTTATAATATATTAATATGATATATAATAGCAAGTAAATATGTTATATTTAAATTCGTTATCAATGGTATCTCTAGTACATTTAAAAAAATCAATTTACCTTTAGCTCCGAATGATCTCAGGATGCGGCAGTTTTTTCTTATTTGTAGGAGAAAATCCAACTTGAATTGTGCAAACTACCCAGTTTAACTTTTTCGCCGGAGCATGCATGTTTCTCGCCGCCTAAGCGATTAAATAATTTGGGTGGCGAAAAACATGCATGCAAGCGGCGAAAAAGTTAGACTGGGTACTCCTATCCCTTCCAAAAGTTAACATACTTCCTAACGCTGAACATCTATCAGGTTGTTTATCAAATTTACTCAGTTTAATTTTTTAAAAAGTGTTTTCAATGCTTCTTATTCACTGTTATTTCCCTTTTATCCCCAAGCTGCACTGATTGTCGCAGAATTGACGATGGATTTTGACTCCGAAATGTTTTCATAAAAACTCGACAGTTTTCTCAATTTTTGTCGATTACGATGTTTTCAGTAAATTTTTAATTCAAGCAGGCAGTAGAAATGTTCGTAATATGCACAATAATTATAAATTCTGTGCAAGTGTGATTTGGAATGGTTTCAAAATTCACAGAAATTCGGACTGAAGTTTCGACTGAACTTACGTCCAAGTGCGTCTAGTTGCGACCATAACTTTCGCCGTAGCTCTGTGTGGTATTTTGAATACACCCAAACTCTGTGAAAGTGTTATTTTGAATACATCCAAACTCTGCGAAAGTGTTATTTTGAATACATCCAAACTCTGTGAAAGTGTTATTTTGAATACGATCAAACTCTGTGAAAGTGTTATTTTGAATACATCCAAACTCTGTGAAAGTGTTATTTTGAATACGATCAAACTCTGCGAAAGTGTTATTTTGAATACATCCAAACTCTGTGAAAGTGTTATTTTGAATACGATCAAACTCTGCGAAAGTGTTATTTTGAATACATCCAAACTCTGTGAAAGTGTTATTTTGAATACGATCAAACTCTGTGAAAGTGTTATTTTGAACACGATCAAACTCTGTGAAAGTGTTATTTTGAATACGATCAAACTCTGTGAAAGTGTTATTTTGAATACGATCAAACTCTGTGAAAGTGTTATTTTGAATACGATCAAACTCTGTGAAAGTGTTATTTTGAATACATGTAAACTCTGTGAAAGTTTTATTTTGAATACATTCAAACTTCGCTGCAATTGCGACAGAACTTACGTCCAAGTGCATCAAGTTGCGGTCACAACGTTGGCTGTAGCTGTGTGCGATAACTACCGTAACTATTTATGACCGCAATAAAAACCGCTTAAAAACAGCAGTTGCGTTTCTGAAAAAGTTATGAGGAAGCATGCAAGTGCCAGCATGGTGGGAGAACTTGAAATCTTATGCGTGAAAATGAAAGTTCGAAAAAACATTCAGACTATTTTACTTGACAAATAAAAATTTTTTGAAGACGGGGTGCCCCGCAACTTTGAAATAATTTAACCCCCAATGTATGAAACTCAATCTCGAAATTGGCATAGTGATGAAACGAACGAAAAGACGAATCTAGTTAAAATGAATCGGTTGCTGTATCTACAAAAATAAATAAAAATATGGTTGAACGACGCACAACATTTTGATCGACATATTTATGATCAAATGTTGTGTTGTCCTAATGTAATTATGAATGATAATTATCCAGCCATGATATAATCATGAATGATAATTATCCAGCCATGATATAATTATGAATGATAATTATCCAGCCTGATATAATTAGGAATGATAATTATCCAGCCATGATATAATCATGAATGATAATTATCCAGCCATGATATGATCATGAATGATAATTATCCAGCCATGATATAATCATGAATGATAATTATCCAGCCATGATATAATCATGAATGATAATTATCCAGCCATGATATTATTATGAATGATAATTATCCAGCCTGATATAATTAGGAATGATAATTATCCAGCCTGATATAATTAGGAATGATAATTATCCAGCCATGATATAATCATGAATGATAATTATCCAGCCATGATATAATCATGAATGATAATTATCCAGCCATGATATAATCTTGAATTATAATTATCCAGCCATGATATAATCATGAATGATAATTATCCAGCCTGATATAATTAGGAATGGTAATTATCCAGCCTGGTATAATTATGACTGACAATTATCAAGCCCTAAAGTTTAGGAAATTCTTTGGTGACCATTCAAAGAGTCAAAGTCAACTTGAGCTTATCAATGCATAGTTATTTCACAATTTTATTATTTTCACTGAATCCCGCATTTATTATGAAGTTCAATTATTTTATTCCGAAAAAAGTTCATGAATCCAAATTTTCTACGTAGTGGCGTGGACAAAGAATCATTTTTATTTTACGTTTGCTATACCATTTCGTATTTTGCTTCGTATGAACAATTTGAATTTTCATAGGATTTGAATTTAGGAATTTAGACTTCAATCCAAACACTAAAATTTAATTTAAAGCATATGAACTTATGTAGTCTTTCACTGTTGCAGCATGCGGTTTTGTATTTTAACTTTGATGTGATCATGTGACTCTATTCGTACTAACATTGTTTTTCATTTGATCCTGAACGATTGACCCTCCTCGGCCACCTGGTTTCTGCACTAACCTGGAATGAATATCGGGAATACCTGGAACTTGGAATCGCCTTTTGGAATTTCTTTCTTCCTTTTTATATTTTCAAATTTTTTACGTCTAATTTACTTTCAATTTCTCTGATTCACTTTTCTGTGTGAAATAAAATTCTCATGTTCATTGAAACCATTTTGACCTAACTTCTATCTTCACCATTGTCAAAGAATGGGTGGAAATGAACAAAATTGCTGCATGAGTTTAAATGATAATTTGCCATACATTTCATAATTTCACACATTTCGTCAAGCAACATGGTTGGACAAATGCGATGTTTTAAAATGATTTAGATCTTATGAAAAAATCTCGAATACGAAGGTCATATTTCCACGCCAATAATTTGGAACACATCGCTCATTAAAGCACCGTAAATCGTAAATCAAGAAATGCTTCTTACTAATTAAAATACTGAATTAAAAATTCCTGCACACACGTATTCCTTGTTAACCGCACAAGCACGCACGATGATAAGTAACGCACAATATACCGGTAAAAATAACCCTCTCCTGTAACGTTGAACGTCACGCACGATGATAAGTAACGCACATTATACCGTCAAAAATAACCCGCTCCTGTAATGTTGAACGTTTCTTCTTCTGTTCACTGCACATCACTTGGCTTCACAAAACTGTCTACGCAAAATTTCCCTCTTTCTCTCCTTTCAATTTAATCATCCCTCGCCCGTGCATGACTAAGTGCATGTATCAACGTACACAGTCGTCCTGCGGAGGTTGAAAATGGTAAGAAATTAAATGATAGATCATTTGATTTGATAGATCAAATTTGGCCTACATTATAATGATCAATGATCGATCATTTGGTTTATGTATGTAGTCCTTTAAATTTTACCTACGTTACACCTGATGCATAAATTCCCAAAATTCCAGTCAGAATGCCTATATGCGGGGCTGGAAACTTTGAACTAGCGTCATTCTTATTTCTGTTTTCGAGATCGTTCTTTGATTTTCTCTAGACCAACAGGAGGCAGGAATTAAAGTTTATCGGTATATTTAAATGCACACAATAATTTAAATTTTAATCTGATTTTTCTTGCCTTTGATGTTATTTTTTCCTTAATAAAGTAATAGATGGGGCGACATGATTGCATTTTTTGCTTTGTAAAGTTTTCAAAATCGATATTTGTGCAGCAATATCTAACCAAATGGAACGCACAACACGTCATTTGAGCAAAAGCTAAATTAAAGAATTCAGATACATAAAAGGCCAGCTTGGCCACCCTGTATTATAGACAGTTAAGTTCCATGTCAGTACTGTGAGGAGTTTTTAATGCGATACCAAGCATCTTTATGAGGCCTTTCAGGTCGATGGAAACCAAACTTTCTTATTTGTTTTGTTTGGTAACTGCAGAGCACAAGAATATTTTCTAGCCTCTCTAAGAGAGAAACACAGAAAATACGACAAATTATTTGCACTTCAGATATTTTTTAGCGAAATCTTGCGAGTGAATGAGTTGGATGTGTCGTGTTAGAGCTGTTAGGTTTGAAAGCAGAAAAATTATTAAATCGTATCGCAACACTGGCTTATTTAGACCAACCAGAAAGTGGAAGTGCACATAGGTCAATTCATATTTTATAAAAACTAAAATATGTTGAGAAACGTGAAATATTGAATGAAGAAAATGTTTATCAACTCTACACGAAATGAGCTTCAGTTGGAGGGGATGAACATGTATAAGGTGTTTCGGTTTATTGTGCAAAAACTACGAGGAAGATAATGTGTTTACACAAAAAATGTGTTTGTTTACACAAACTACGCGTGTCGAGAAATTATGTAAATTTAATTACACTTTTAACTTTTAAAACTCATGACGTACCGAGAAGGTTAAATGACTAACCCTCCCAGCTTTGTATTTAGAAACTGTTAACAGATGATAGAACGCGACGACAAGGCTAACGAGAACTAAACAGGCTGATTTTTTTACAGCATTCCGCGGCAAGGAATTGCAGCGGAATCCGAAAAAAAAAATTCGGCCAGTTAGACCTTCATAGGCGCGTTGTGATGTTTTATTCTTCATAAAATTTAAGTTTGGAGGGAATATTATATAGCCTTCCCGGTATCCATCCTACGCAACACTACAATTCCATATTCGCCCTCAAAATTTGCCATTAAAATATCATTTGATGTGTTCATAATTGGGCAAATTAAAAATTCAATTGCGATAATTTTATGCCTTTACTCTTCGCACTGGAAATGAAGCAACTTGTGCTTTTGACTACTGATGATGAGGGACTTTTTTCTCTTTTAAATGACGATCATCAAAACCAAGAATTTTGCAAACACGTGTTTGTCGCTGTTAATGAGACATTTTTGCATCGCTCTTCTGAAACTTAAACATCAATGAAAATAAAATGAAGGTTCGTTAATTCTTTGGCCAGACACTCCTCGCATGAAGGTAATTTATTAGCAACTTGTCTCGATCCTACACGCACTAACCTTCACTATTTCTAGACCCTCTTGAGCCACTCATGCACAGACAAATGAACATACATAAACAATTGCATATTTAGTTACACATTTAACCGTTACTACAGTTCCAATCAAACTTTTAATAATAATCCTTTCAAACCTTTAACTATAGTTAATTTCAAACTTTAACTACAGTTACTTTCAAAATTTAACTATAGTTTTTTTCAAACATTTAACTCTAGTTCCTTTCAAACATTTAACTCTAGTCCATTTCAAACGTTTAACTATAGGTACTTTTAAAAATTAAACTATAGTTCCTTTCAAACATTTAACTATAGTTACTTTAAAAAAAATTAGCTATAGTTACTTTCAAACACGTAACTCTAGTTCTTTTAATCATTCACTTAACTTCACGTTCAACATTCACAACATGGAGTACAGAAATTATTGAGTCTCTGGTATGTGTTTTTCATTATGAAGCATTTTAACGGGCAAAGTGCATATTTAAGGTCATGAAAGTTAAAATTGTGATGAATTTGATGTCCAGCATGCAATTTCTTTACATATGTCGTTTGTATCAACATATTGTTAACTTCCAACACAATTTTCACACAGTTAACCAAAACACCTGTCTCCCATTCATCTGCTTCAACTGACGCTCACTCTGCGTGGAGTGTGGATGCTAGTTTCTCAATCGATATTCTGTGTTTGTGTAGTACCTGAAAGGTAATTTGATGTTAATGTTGTTAATTACCATAGCTAAATAAAAAAGTGATTAGTTATTCAGAGGTTCGATTTTTTTTTATTTCTGTAATGATTCTTATTTGGATGCAAATTTTTCGATTTCTCGTCACAGCAACGCACTTTGTAAGTTCAAACTCAGATTCGCTCTGATTAAGTACAGTATCTCTTAAATAACTTGTCGAATACAGCTTTAGGCCCTAGCTTGGGCGAGAGTTTGGACAGCGGATTGAGGAATATGGGAAGTACTTCGAAATTGATTTGTGGTAACACTTGAAAAAAAATTCTCAAATTTCACAACACAAAGTTTATTAAAAAAATCGAACATTTAATTAATTCTCACCTGAATTTATGATGAAGATCAGTAAGAAAAGAAGCCTTGGCAACTGCTTTTAAGGGTGTAGGATGTTTAAATTCTAGTAATGAGGTAACTTGGTACGTTATTAATGTACAGTACAAACTATTTTTCCTTTTCTTAGTTCGACGCTGGATTGCTTTCTGCCCGTACAACAACAAAAAAATGGTTTCATAAATTTATATTTTGGTGATGGCGACTTCACACGAGCATAAATATTTAAAACACTTCTGTTACAACTAATAATAACAATCAAATTATAAAAATGAACTGGATATTAAATTCAAGAAAGAGTGCAAGCAAATATTGGCAAGAAACTTATTCGATGCATGGTAATCTTTCAAGATTAACAATTCGAATTAAATTCAATAATTACTAGAGATGTACGAATACAAATGTTCACAGGCAAGTAATCATTAAAACGTTTGAGTTAAGTTCACTTTATTCAGATAAATGTTTTAGTGACTCGTTACCACGCAGGCATGAATGCTTGTACGAGGTCTTTGTGGCAAAACTCTACTTGAAAAAAAAATCAGATTTTCCATTTTTATCTCTGAAGATTGATCTGACTGCCCATTCTAACTATGAGTTACTACAGGAAGACAATGAATGTTTCAGGTTGTGTAAGACATGTGCGAATTTTATGAATAAACAGATTTAAAATGAAAGCAATGAGCGGAAGTCCTCGTGTTATATCCAGGAGTATTTTCTTCTAGATAACAAAAACAAAGAATCACAGTATTTCATTCCTCTACGAAAATTTCACTTTCATTCACCATAACTTGTTTTATAACTACACTTAGATCCATTTAATAATCCAACTTAATTTTTTTATCTTGATTCTAATTTCTCGTTTTCTCAAGTGGCAAAGGAAGCCTCCGTCACCTCAGAAGCGACAAAGACTGTCAAGTATTCCGAGGTCGACGCCATCGAGGAGCACCTCCAGAAAATGGAGGCGCAGCTGCGGCTGCTGCAGAAGGTGAAGGTGCTGGTGTGGGTCATGACCCAGCCGAAGAACCACCAGGACAAAGCAGTGCACGTCAAGGAGACCTGGGGAAAACGGGTCGACAAGCTCCTCTTTATGAGCACTGAGGAAGGTGAGACTAAACTCTCACCCATGCTTCAACAAGGTAACCAAAAAAGGTCTGTCCGTTTTAAAGAAAAATAAAAGCACTTCATAGTATGTGTTAGACTACTACCACACGTTAGAATACTTTCCTGGTCAATGGCTGCATTCAGGACTTCTTCATTCAAGACCTGTGGTCGTCCACTGCGAGGCTCATCACGGATGGACGAATCTCCCGACTTGAATATTCGAAACCAACGCCTTGCAATACGTTCGTTCACAGCGCTATCCCCTAACGCTTGACATATGCGGCGACTTGATACAGCTGCTGATAAGCCCACTATGAAGTCATAAAGCAAACAACCCCGAACGAGATCTGTGGACACTTCCATCCTTCTCCACTGCTGTCCACGTCCTACTCAAAACTGTAGCTAAGCTCGGTGCGCGTGTTTTCCAAACGCCTGATGTTCCTACTTTCGACTGTCCGAATCTGAAAACAATCGCTACAAGCATGTGTGTATATATTTAAACTTCCTTCAATGGCTAATTTAAAACTGACAGAACTTTTTTAGTTACCTTGTATTTACTTTTTTATTTCGGTAAAATTAAATGCTTTTCGTTCTAACTGCAGGAGTTTATTTTTCGAACCATGATCAACGAGATGCTCTCTTAAAGTTTTTCATGAGTTGTATGGTCTCGTTTTATTCTATTGAAAATTTTTTCTCAATAATTTTGTCAAAAAGAAATATCGGACGAAATTTCTTATTAAATTATAGTAGTCAGTTCATGAAGAGTTCAGGCTGCAGGTTTACAAAGCGGTAAAATTTGCAGTGTAACGATTTTTCCGCAGTTATGTTTGATCAAATTCAACTTGGCGCAGACCTAATTTTGAGTAAATAATCGATTGCTTAAAATGTTCATTATATTCATAGGGAACGAAAACTCATAACAACAAATTATAGGAGGATGCAATCGTAAACTATTTTATTTCATTTTATTTCAAGGAAACAGCAAAACGGATTTACCAATTGCTCATGCGGCAAATAGGGTACAACTTGGGCGATAACTTTCTCCATAGTTTCTTTAGTTCGGTGTTTGTGGAACAATATCAACAAACACCGTCAGGTATTGAAAGTTTGCTCGTACAATATTTGATCGACCAACACGCAGTATTGCCCAACGTTATCTATAGCTCCTGCTGAGCTGGACTATTGCAGCAAATCTTCAGTGTTTGCACGAGTGTTGCTCTAGTTGCTTCTAGTTGTTGTTCAATCGATGACAGTTCACGCGTAAGCCTGGACGCCGCTGGGCAGGTTCTCTTACTCTATTTTGTATCATCTTTATAAATTATTTCTTTTTTTTTTCTCGCTCGGGCTCATCGCAAGCAAGTGAGGTTATAATATCAATCTGCTGGAAGACTTCACTCAATGGAAATTTCAGTATTGAAGGACATTATTCAGTTGTAGCTTTTGATGATCGGAGCCGAAAGGCACGTGCAATCAGTTTGTTTCTAGAGCGAATCATCTCTCACCTTAAGAGTCGTCGGTTCGATACCCGGCAGGGCCCGGTCTGGTGTTTCTTCTCGTTGGGAAAAGAAAGAACATAGTTAGCTATGATACCCTGGTGTATGAAGAGCTACTCTAAAATAGGAAAGCGTGTAAGCGATATGAATTCCTGACATTTTTATCAAACAAATGAAAAACCAAAGTACAACATGGCTTGACTCAACATAATTTCAACAAACATGTTTTTCGTCAAATCAATGGTCGTACCAAGCCCTGCACACTTTAAGAAACACGTATTATCATAGGGATTCAAAATAGAGTCAATTACTTATATTAGTTCGTTTCTCAGACGCATCGCTGCCCACCGTCAAGCTGAACATAACGGAGGGCAGGGACCACTTGTGGGGCAAAACCAGGGCCGCCTACAAACACGTCTATGACCATTACTTGAATGACTATGACTGGTTCATGAAGGCAGATGACGACACGTGAGTACCAAGCGTAGGTCACAGATTTGAAATACCCACATAGAAAGAAAACTAGTTCATTTCTGATAAACTCTATTTTTTGATAAAGAGCACGTACGTAGGTACAGTAAGTGCGTAGATATTGCACGTACGTAGGTATTGCACGTGCGTAGGTATTGTACGTATGTAGGTATTGTACGTGCGTAAGTATTGTACGTGTGTAGGTATTGTACGTGTGTAGGCATTGTATGTATGTGTGTAGGTATTGTACGTGTGTAGGCATTGTAAGTGTGTAGGCATTGTACGAGTGTAGGCATTGTACGTGTGTAGGCATTGTACGTGTGTAGGTATTGTCCGTACGGTCAGAGAGCACGAACCGTAGTTTTGGATACGCTCCAAATGCTGAATTTCTAAACGATAACAAACAAGTAGAGCTACTTCACTTCTAGACAAAGAGGCAGCCAAGACACGACTGAGCCGATGCAATGTCTAAATTGATCACTTCAAACACATCCACGTTGATTGATTGCCCTCACATTTTCAATTGCAGTGGGTTTTCAGCTCTTTAACTACAGTGGAAGTACAAACTCAATAAGTAAAAGAATTTCCTTTATAGACAATCCTTTATAACCTTTTGACTCTAAATGATCATACAGTAGTGATTCAGCGGCCAAATGTGACTATCAATATTCGTTCATTTGTCATTGGGTATCGAAATAGAGGGTATCCCAAATCAGTCTGGAATGAAGGATATTGACGGTGATGTAACTTTTGATTTTCCAGTTTCCCTGCCCGCCTTATACGTGTATTAATATCCCTGAAGGAGCTGTCTGCTCTGACAAACGTTTTGCACTCTCGTGAGGTCTTGAACTAGCGACATTTTCTCCAAAGTTGTAACGCTCTACTCATCGTGGTCACGAAGATGACTCCTGGTTCTTCATGTCACAAATAGCGAAAGTAAAGTGAAAGTTTCTTCATGAGTGAAATCTCACTCATGTCGCAAATAGCGAAACATATTCAGTACAATGGCATCGAATTTATTTTGCAGTGTGACCAAAATTTCACGGTTTGTTTCTTTTAAATTCAACGGAAACCTCTTAGGTTCTTGAGAAAAGGCATTAAAGGTTACAGGTCACCATGCTACGGACGTACAGGCAACGCAAGTGGGTGTGCACTGAGTTCACTGCTCATTTCCTGCCACGCTAAGCGACAGGGGCTCCTAATCGTGTGTTTGTGCTTGAGTAATGCACGGTTTTGAATTTAGCGCAAGAAAACTGGTCCAGAAACAAGAGTACTGCGGGATTTTGAATTCACTTTGATAAAACTTGTTTTGAGTTGTATTAACAATACGTTTAGACCACATCATGTCCAGAAACAGAGTTTTTGATCAGTTTCCTGTTTGAGACTATAACTTCGAGAAGCAATCTCGGTAAGAGCGTGCGGCTAACTTCAATAATTAACGAACAACTGCTTCAACTAGCGCAGATGAATTATGCCAAGCGTCTCGTGAACTTCACGAAGAAGTTACCTCTATGAAACCAACTCGTTTAAATCGTTTGTGTACACAAGAATGGAGTCCAAAGTTGAACTGTTGGTCTGATTAATTGTCATTGTTAATTATGCGTGGCAGTTTGTTCATTTCTATTAATAAACTTCGCATCCCGCGCCCAACTTTAGTCTCTTTAACCCTACCGTCTCTAGCCTAAACGAAGGCATTTCGGTGCCACTATAGCGTGAAGTCTAAAGTCATGTATCGCCATGTTTGATATGTACAAAATAAGTGTTTATCGCTAAATTAAATGTATGGAAATAAGTAAAATCCATCAGTAACCTATCATTACTTAGCCTAACTTCATGCTGTTGTACTAGCTAGAGGTACTGTTGATCTCATGCTATAGTGTGGTAGACCTCACGCTATAGCACCACCGGCATTTCTTTGTCTCTTGCGATGAGCAGCTGTGTCTCTGAATTGACATAAGCCAAAATCGATCGCTTGCTAAATGTACTAGTGCGTTCCACATGCAATCCTATACTGGCCTCTTCCTTAGCTAAATGCAACACTTTGGAGAGACTGGCTTGAAAAGTTTCATCCACTTTGAGTTGATCTCAACAAACACAAGCGTCACATTCGCTCCTATAGTTGCCGTCTACAGGTTAAATACTGGTCAAAGATTGGCTTCATTTTTACGGAAAATGGAAGCCAAGCATTGTAAAACAAGGCTACATTGAACGAAATTTAAGAAAGCGGGCAAAAACCTACTGTTAATGGTTTTACCAGCCAAGTGTGAAGAGATGGTTCACCGCATTCAGTTGGTTTCTTCTAAATTATGGAAAATAAATCTCAGTGTTTTAGTTTTTAAAACCTAAATATTATCAAACACAAACGTACGGTCACAGTTAGTTAATGTTGCTGTAAGTGAACTCTTTTTCAAGGTTACAACACTAGAGAAAGACAAACCATTCGGTGTTCGAATACAGAATGCCCTTCATTCTAGCTCACTTTGACTCTCAATGATCATTGTAACTCAATGGTCAAATGTGACCATCAATAGTCGTTCATTGGTCATTATGTGTGCTTATTACGAAATATTGGGTGTCCTAAACCAGTCTAGAATGAATGATACTGACGGTGACGTAACTTTTGGTTTTCCAGTTTCGTTGTGGTGGAAAACCTTCGCTACATGCTCAGCCTGTACAACCCGGCAGATCCTATTTACTTCGGGAGCCGATTCAAGAAGTTCAACCCACAGGGCTACATGAGTGGAGGTTGGATATACGAATTGAGGTTGGATGTACGAATTGAGGTTGGATGTACGAATTGAGGTTGGATATACGAATTGAGGTTGGATGTACGAATTGAGGTTGGATGTACAAATTGAGGTTGGATGTACAAATTGAGGTTGGATATACGAATTGAGGTTGGATGTACGAATTGAGGTTGGATGTACGAATTGAGGTTGGATGTACGAATTGAGTTTGGATGTACGAATTGAGGTTGGATGTACGAATTGAGGTTGGATGTACGAATGGAGGTTGGATGTAAGAGTTTAAAGGTAGGAGGTTCAATATATACTTTAACAAAACAACAAACGATTAAATATATCTTCCAATAGACTTGATAAGTAGAATACTTGATCGGAACCAGGGTTCTTAAATTGTGATGGGGACAAAATGGAGGCCATGTAAATTATATATTAAGTTAATGTAGTGGGATAAACGTCTAAGTGTAGACTGGATCACAAGTGATGTTTTAGATTTGTACTAGCGAATGCACGTGAAAGGAAATGGTCTACGCAATTAAAATTGGCATAGCTAGAACAAAAAAAGGTCCTCGTCTGTCATAACAGGTCATCAGATATATTTTCTGAGCAACAGTCAATTCTTTTGGGTCGTTATTGTGTTAAGACCGACAATTAAAAGAAAGGAAATGTTTTTCAATTATCATCAATTAAATATTCGTTATTCCCATTAATCAATAATTAAGAAAGATTATTCACCACACGGTTGTACCAAGAAAATTATTTCTTAAGACTAATGCAATGGATACATTTGAGTAAAGTTGCGTGTGGGCCCGAATAAGATCAGCAACTTTTAGAGCATCTTATGAGAACGTGAATTTAAGGTGTACGGTTCTCAGATTTCTTGCACAGTCGTGTTGCACCTGGTAAACATTCTGCTAGTGTGATAAATTTACCTAATTATGGTCTTACGCTGAATTAGAATTTTGTCTTCATAGTATTTAAAATAGATTTAAAATAAACTATATTCCATGGTAAATTACCATAATGATAAACCTCTGACAGAGATGAAGTTATTTGATTTTCTAGTGTCATCCATATTTTGAGAGAAATGGAGATTCAAAATTTATTTGATGTTTTACCTAAAGTTTTTTCATAGATTTCTATTGGGATCGAGTTCTAAAATTTTTGAGAAAATAAAGAAGAAATTATGTAGAGATCGTGTTTTTGATTGGTAAGGCGGTATAAATTTACATCTATTTCTAATTAGACAGTAGTGATGACAAGTTTGTTCACTCAATGATTGTGTAACATTTCTATCACCATCATTAGTCAGAGTTTATTGCATAGAATTAATTATGAAAAGTTCATCGAGACCAAAAAAGGTTAAGTTTTCTCAAGCATTTGAATGAATCATCTGTGAAGGCATTGCATTCCAGTTCTCTCACTGATCTAACTGCTCTTTTCTGAAACACAATCATTTCCATTGGATCACAACACTGTTGAAACCAACTATCACTTTCGTTGGATCACCATACTGTGGACACCAACGGTCGCCAGCGTTGAATCGCTATACGGTTGGATAGTGATTGGATCACTATACTGTTGAAAAAGTCCCTCGTCCGAACGTACAGGAGGAGGCTACGTGCTGAGCAGAGCAGCGGTGGTCAAGTTCGCAGAGGAGGCGCTCACGGATCCGAAGAAGTGCAAGACAGACCCGACCGGCGCAGAGGATGCTGAGATGGGTGAGTCGTGTTGGGCTGTTCTATTTTGCTGGGTTTGCTAATTTATAGAGAGGAATATCCAGTCTATGAAATAACCCTGTTCTGTCTATAAAATCTCTTAACCCCTCGACCAGTTCATTTTTTCTCATGATGGGTTTCCTAATTTATTGAGAGAAATATCCTGTCAATGAAATAATTCTGTTATGTCTATGAAATTATCCTGTCCTGTATAGGAAATCTCTCAACCCCTCGAAAAGGTCGTTTTTTCTCTAGCTGGGTTTGCTAATTAATAGAGAGAAATATCCTGTGTAAGGAATAATGGACCACTTTTAACCCGGTCGTTTTTTCTTTTGCTGGGTTTGAATTTTGTTGAGGGAATGATTATGTCTTTATGATAATGAATCACTCTTAACCCGCTCAACCGGGTTGTTCATTCTCTAGCTGGGTTTTCTAATTAATGGAGAGAAATACAAAGTCTACAGTATATAATACTGCACCAATCATAACCTGCTCGACCAGGTTATTTATTCTCTATCTGTTTTTTATCTTATTTTGTAGAGAGAATGATTCTACACATAAATAACAGCCTACAATACCAATACTAACAGCGTAATTCTACACATAAATAACAGCCTACAATACCAATACTAACAGCGTAATTCTACACATAAATAACAGCCTACAATACCAATACTAACAGCGTCATTCTACACATAAATAACAGCCTACAATACCAATCCTAACAGCGTAATTCTACACATAAATAACAGCCTACAATATCAATACTAACAGCGTAATTCTACACATAAATAACAGCCTAATGAACCTGGTCGAGCAGGTTGCATATTCTGTATCTGTTTTTTTTATATCATTTTGTAAAGAGAATGATTCTATTTATAAATAACAACCCACTCTTAACCCGGTGGACTAGGCTGTTCGTCCACTAGATGCTTTTTCATTTTACCAAAAAAATAATTTTATCTATACAGCACCGGACCACTCTTGACCCGCTTGGCCTGGTTGATAATTCTTTTGCTGTTTTTATACTATAGAGAGAAAGATCATATCTGCACAGTAGTGGGTCACGTACTGCGAACTTGACCAGGTGGTTTGTACATTTAATCTTTTTCGTAAATTATAGGCATTTCTGAAAAGATCATGAGTATTGTTTTTTATGAAATATATGCTAGGATAGTTCGATCACCCCTTCAGTTCAGACCGTCTTCTCAATTTTAATTAAATTTTTAATATTAGTGTTCTGCCCAATGTATGAAAGCAGAAAGCGGATGGTGGAAGAAAATTTGAGAAACCAACGAGATTATCAGACTTTCATACGCGTTTACATTCTACAATTTTACGTATTGTGATTGTTTCACAACTTCACTACACTTTTTAAATTCAACATGTTTTATTACGCTTCATGGTTTTTAAATAAACGTTTTTTTTCCTCCCGGGAGCAACTTACTTTTGTCCCTCCTGACAGCAGCGTGATAAATAAACATTCTAAGGTGAAACAAAAAACTATTTTTAAGGGGAGCTTACGCTAGATTACAATTCTAATGGTATGTGATGGTAACTTTCCGATATTCCGTCAACCTATGATTTAAACAATGATATAATCTATTACACACGAAATTAAATTGGGCACGTGGGCCTCCGCCAGAAAATTTCATTTTTAGATTGAGTTGTGCAGAAGGTTTTGTGATATCGACACTGTTCAAGAGAAAATCACACTGCACACTTAAAGCAAGCAGTTGCCTCATTCGCATACTGAATGGTCTTCAGTAGTTTTATAAAAATGAATTTCCACTCACGAATTTGATTTTTTCAAGCTTAAGCCCTAATTTATTCCTTGAAATTAAATTTAAATGAATGGTGTAAATGCGTATTCTCTCTTTTATATGTGTGTATGTGTGTGTTTGTGTGTACATGGATGTATATATACATATAAATACTCATTCCTTGATGGTCATTTACGAAGGTGAATTCAGCCTGTTTCGGTGAAGCGTTTTTTGTATATTATTCCTTAAATTTCTACTTACATCAAAGGAATTCCCAAGGATTCTCAGGCAGTATTCATATCATTTGAATGTTGTCAGCATCTCTCAAGATATTTTAAAAACCAATGTTAAGCATTTCATTTTCGATTTTTTTGGAAATAAAAAGTTTTTCTTTTCTTTCTATTTTGCTCTCTGAGGATAAAATTTCACATGAGATGATATTATTGATTGCTTCTCTCAAAAACAAAATGAGCCCTCGACACTGCTGAATATGCCTCGTGTGGTTTGTCTATCAATTAAAATATTTATTTTTAGAAAAAATGTGTTGTAATACATTTCCTGTTTCAACTTTTTTGGAAATAAACAGTTTTTATTTTCTTTATTTCTATCTCTTTTTAACCGATTTCTATGCGTTTGCTTCAAGATGACAATTGTATAAAGTTCAAACAGTATAAATAAACTGACATAAACAAAAATCTTCGGTTATAATGTGGGCTTCAAACATCTAAATCAAATGTGAGGAGGAGCAATGGACCCACCCAGCAAACAAATAAACAAGCAAGCAAGCGAGCAACACTCTTTTTTGATTTTATTCGCATAAGAGGATTTCGGTCTGGCTTCACGCAGCTTACAGCAGAGTAAGCGGAGTATATTTCTGCATTTATATGAGTGATAACACCTTTGATTCAGATACTCTACGTTGCTGTCTCTGATTCATTTAGGTCTCCGACATTTCTATGTCATCTTTGAGTGTTTCATCCCCCTAATTTCACGTGCTCAAAGTTGCATTCTGTGCATGCTACAGCAGCATACAAGGCACTGATGCGTACTGATGTATCGTTAAAGTGTTTTTTTTCGTGTTATCATGAAGAAAGAATCAATAAATAGAGTATCAAACCTGTCAAATTTGAGGCTCCGTAATGAAAGTTGAGTCGCTGAAAAAATGCGTCCTCAAATCTCTTGCTCAGGTTGTAGAAGCTAGAATAATGTTGAATAATAAAATAATTACCATTGTTATAGGCTTTGTGATTGAATCATGCGGGCTGTCGAGACTGAGTTGAATGATTCACGCAACCACTGTGACTTTTCAGAGTTGCTAAGAGGGACTAACGTAATGAATTACGTAGCAAACTTGAAAGAACTTGTCGGGTTACGCTTGACTTATTATTATCGTTGTCTTTACGTAAACTGATTGACTGACTTGAAACATTTGGTAAAAAAAACGCCATATGCGAGTCAAAGTTCCTTTAAGCTTCGTCAAACATTTACTGGTCTACCCACTTACATTCTCCGTTCATTTGTGTCTCTGCAACACACGCAATTTTCAAGCGAAAATTCGGAAACCTAATAATAATTTTGTCCATTCTCCGTTTGTACTTATAACAGCCAATTCTTTGTCTGACCGTATCATATTTTTAAACAGTTTTGATGTTTTTGACTTAAGTGCACATTTTTTCAATACCCATGAGTCCATTCTACTCGAAAACTCTTTCCCTCCACGTGTCCTGTTTTGCACTTCTGTCGTGCTGCATTGTGACATGGTTTAACACTTGGTATGCTGTATTCAGCTACATCATTTTGCCTTTTCTATTGATGTTATTATATGATGATGTCAGTCATTTCTCACGTACGACGCACTGAAGGTCATGAAATTCTGCCCGTACGATGCATCCATCACCTTACCCTCACCACGGCTTCATGAAGCTAAACTATTCCCTTTGAAGTATACACCGTCCAACTTTCTCATTGTTGTCCACTTTGCGACAGGAATAATCTCTAAAGAGAAGCGATAACGTTGAGGATCCCAAGAGGGTTTGTGGAATAAATGTTACGTACTGTTTTTACACTCAACAATTGTAAGGATCAGAAATAAATATCAAGTATTTACACTTTGCAAGAATTACATCAACTTACTTCAAAGTGAAACTGAAAAGCTTAAAGTGTTTTTTGTTCAACAGGGAAATGCTTGACGAATGTCGGTGTGTTGGCCGGGGACTCCAGAGACGACCAGGGCAGAGGAAGGTTCTTCCCTTTCGTGCCAGCGCATCATCTCGTGTCCGGCTTCATCGGGGAGAAGAGCTGGTACTGGGACTATATATACTACCCCATGAAGGTGGTGAGTGTTGCTCGAACGATACTCAGATTACCAATGTGAAGTTTCGAATTACTCGGGGCAGTAGTTGCAGCATGAATATTACCAAGTGTTAAATGCAAAAGTTTGAAATTGCCTCACAAGACAGGAATCCAGATCCACTCGTAAAAAAGTTGGGCAAGCGCTTGACTTTCATCGAATCCAGAACTACCCTCAAAACTGGTCGACAACAGTTTTACCACCACCATAATTGTAATTACCAACATTTCTCAATGCGGTAGGGCCCTGAATGCTGCTCGGACACCGCCATCACCTTCCACTACATCAGCCCGGACAAGATGAGAGAGTTGGAGTATCTTCTTTATCATCTTCGGCCTTTTGGGATAGTGGCCAGGGAGCCGTTCCCTCCGCGACTGCCTCCGGACCTCATGAGTGTTCCTAGACAAGTACGTGGTGCAAAAATATTAATAAAAGGTATTAGGACATTAATCAAAGGTTTGCTTCCTCTCATTGGTGTTATGGCACTTAGATGCCAACACATTCGTCGCGACGTGAGCCGCCGGTGTACACGGAGGAAATTTTTATAATGCTGATGACCGACCAGAAGTCACAAACTCAATGTTCATAAATACTTCAGCAAAAGTAAATGAGGGCACGATCCAGTTAATGTTTGCCATTTTCAAAATTGTTAGCTAAATTGACTTTTAATTTGAGTTGAGGATAGAACTTCAGTTTAAGCCATCGCGATCAACGTGTCAAGGTCGGAGATTATTCTTGTCGGGAAAGTGGAAGGCTTCTGAGAAGTCTTCGCTTTTCCCTCAAGAGAGAAAGTCAGAGTCTGTGTTGATGCATTTGAGATTCTTATTTCAACTGGAGCGTCGATATTCACGGGAATAGAGCTCGGAAAGTTTTAAGATCGAGTGCTATTATGTAAAGAATAGAAACTAATTTTCCGGGGTCTGAATTAGGATCGCTAGACAGACTTTTTTAGCAGGGACAAAATCATTAAATTTGACATTTTTACATACCAAATTTGGGTATAACTGAGAAATATGGCTGCAAGAAAGGCTAATCTGGCTGGTCTGGACAGGAAACTTTCTCCTATTCTTAGTTTCAAAAATGATGAGGCTATGATATCTATGAAATGACACCAATAACTTTCGGCTCGCTCAGGAAGATTGCTAAATGAGGGAAGTACTTTGAGGCAGAGGAGTTGACCAGCCCTCAGTTCAGCTCGCGCTAAACGCAAAGTTTCGGACTTTCGAGCGCTCTGAAGTGAATTTAGTTCTCTCCTCCCTGTATGCTCACTAATTGCTTTGTGTCAAGAAAGAGTAGACAGTTCTTAATGTAAAGAATATTTAGTACATCAGCATTTGACACACGTAATTTCCTACCACAGTTGGAAATGTAGGCAACGAATGAATGAATTAAGTCTCAGGACATTAGCTTAATTTAAATCTGTATTTTCAACAATTACCTCTTACACTGATTACAGGTGCAACACTCGTGTATCCTGCAGTAATACATGATGGGTGGCACTGAATCACACTTACTCTGAAGACAGGTACAACACTCGTGTATCCTGCAGTAATACATGATGGGTGGCACTGAATCACACTTACACTGAAGACAGGTACAACACTCGTGTATCCTGCAGTAATACATGATGGGTGGCACTGAATTACACTTACACTGAAGACAGGTACAACACTCGTGTATCCTGCAGTAATACATGATGGGTGGCACTGAATCACACTTACACTGAAGACAGGTACAACACTCGTGTATCCTGCAGTAATACATGATTGGTGGCACTGAATTACACTTACACTGAAGACAGGTACAACACTCGTGTATCCTGCAGTAATGCCTGATTGGTTGCAGTCAGTGGTAGCGATGATGCATACGTGACTTCAGAGCTGCTGTAGGTAGCATATGAACTCGGCATTCTAAACTTGTGAAGGATGCTGTCAAGTGGCATTTTACTTATGCCGTGCATCTCATCTTAACACTGCGACGTGAGCCATATTTGGTCACGGACGGAGTTTTCAACATGCTGCTGACCAGCCAGTAGTCACAAACTCAATGGACTTTAAATTTGAATTGAATATTAAACTTCAGTTTTACCTGCCGCAGCCAAAGTGTCAACATGCAATCATTCAGCATCTTCTTTAATTTAATTTCATTCGGTATAACTACGCTGCGCGCCAGTTTTACAGAGGATTCGAATTAAGCCCCAGACAATGAATTAATTAAAAAAAATGTTTAAATGATTCTATTCACCTCGATGCTTATTTTTACAAATGTGTTTCAGGTATTCAAGATGAAAATTATGAATGTTCTTTTTTCCAGGTCATAGAGAAGTTCGCCAACAATACTTCATAGAATTCCTCATGCGCGTGGACTCCGGCTGTTGTTTGTGACTCTTGTTTGTCTCTGTGGAAATCGTGACGTTGTGTTTTGAATAAATATTTGTGATAAGTTTATGTTTGTTACCCGTGTTACAATACAGATGTTGAAAATTTTTCATCGTGCATTGTGTGAAAATCGTGATGTTATGGTTTGAATAAATATTTGTGATATGTATGTGTTTGTCACTCCTGTTACTATACCGATTTTGAAAACTTTTCATGGTGCGTCAAACGAACTTCCGCCAGGAACATTTCTAATTCAGCTTTTCGAAATGCATTGATCCGACATGCGATATTAAAATGAAAAATATGTGCGATTCATGGAATGACTTTCATTTGCATCTTCCATCGGTACCTGAGTTCATGTTCAGTCACAAGCAAAATTCATTTTCAGTTATAATTTCTGAGAATCCTGCGGGTTTTGAGATTTATATTCCATGCTACTTAAAGGCGACACCAAAACCTTCTGGGTTTATTTCTTTCTTTTTAAAAACCAATGTTATATTTTTCATGTATCAACGTTATTGGAAATAAACTGTTTTTCTTTTCTTTCTTTCCTCCTAACTGTTACTTGGTTTCCCCATGCCGGGACTGCGTGCTCTATCCGGCGTTGAATCGTGTGCTCTATCCGGCATTGGATCGTGTGCTCTATCCGGCGTTGGATCGTGTGCTCTATCCGGCGTTGGATCGTGTGCTCTATCCGGCATTGGATCGTGTGCTCTATCCGGCGTTGGATCGTGTGCTCTATCCGGCGTTGGATCGTGTGCTCTATCCGGCGTTGGATCGTGTGCTCTATCCGGTGTTGGATCGTGAGCTCTATCCGGCGTTGGATCGTGTGCTCAGTTTGCATCTGCAGAACATTAATTTTTCATGAACTTCATCCGAAAGCAATCTGCTGTGAGGAACAATCAATAGACCGCCAGTTGCAACACCTGCACGCGAGCAATCACATCGCCGTGAACTTTACACCAACCTCAGGATAATTGATGGAGGTTGAATACATCTGAACGGGTCAGTCGTTTGCTTGAATCACAAGTTTACAAAGAACTTACAAACGAGGAGAATTTCAAAAAAATAAATCCTATTTAATGGGAAAACGTTTCGGAGTTCAGCTCCATCATCAGTTTAAAAATTACACATAATTGTTTCTGAAATAAAAGATCAAAGAACCTGTTAATGACAGTCGTTAAAAGAGATCACGTTAACAAAAATATGCCAGATATAAATAAAGTTGAAAATATTTCTATCTATCTATTTGGTACATCGATCGAGGTTATCCTGTAGTTAGTTAAGCTCATATAAAGTTCTGTTCTTGAAACACACGCTGGAGAATTTATTCACGATGCTGTGTTTTCGCCCAAAGTGCTCGATGCATTGATATTTTTTTTGGCCGTCAGCATGATTATCTTTGCAGTTTGAATTGACGTCGTACATGTTCAATTTCCCCATCCCTTCCCTATCCCTTCCCCATCCCTTCCCCATCCCTTCCTCATCCCTTCCCCATCCCTTCCCCATCCCTTCCCCATCCCTTCCCCATCCTTTCCCCATCCCTACCCCATCCCATCCCCATCCCTTCTCATTCCACTTGCCTTTTATCTGTTCCTACCTTCTCCTCATCTTTTGTCTCTTTCACTTGCCTATCCTCTTCTTCTTCGTCCTCCACGTACTCCTCTTCCTCATCCACTTGCTCACCTTTTTATTTGCTTTCTATTTTCACTATTTTCTTACCCATTTTCTTCCTCTTCTACTTACCCTTCCTCTTCCCAACGTCTTACTCTTCTGCAGGTTTGCCCTTCATCTTTCCCTCCCTTTTCCTCATATTCCTCCCCTTTAACTCATCCCTCTTCTTCCTCTTCTCCTTCCCCTTCCTCTTCCCTGTTCTCTTCCCCTTCCTTCCCCTTCTCTGTCCCCCCCACAGGTCCCCCCTCAGTCCGGTCCTGAAAGACTTGCCGTGTTTTCAGGAGAGTCCCTCCGAGATTTAGTGCAATTACGAACAGTTTTGGGCGCAGGTCAGCAGCGGAGCCGCCGCGTGATCCGCAATTTGGGGAAAATCTTCTCGGCCTGATGCCCTTATTAGGGCTGGTGGTGCAACCGTGGTGGTGACAGGGGGGTGTGGTGGTATTGATGGGTGTGGTGGTGTTGGTGGTGTTAGTGGGTGTAGTTGGTGGTGTTAGTGGATGTAGTTGGTGGTGGTGGGTGTGGTTAGTAGAGTTGGTGGATTATGTTGGTAGTGGTGTTTGAGGGTGTGGTGGTGTTGGTGGGTGTGGTTATGGCAGGGTAGTTTGGTGGTGTGGGCGGGTGTAGTGGAGGTGGTGTGGGTGTAGATGACGGTGTCCGAAAATCACATTTGGTACCGTTTTACATGGATGAAGATCCCGAATTACTCCTCTGGCGTTAGTGTGGTGTGATGGTGTTGGTGTGGAAAGTAAAAACGGACGTGACAGCACTATAGCGTTGGTTGTCAGGGTAACAATGTCACCTGCGATGGGGTAATGATGAAAACAAGTGACCTAGGGTAGTAAGCGAGTAATGTAAACAAAATGAGGAAGGTACGTCTTATTCAACAAACGTCTCCATCATCAAACGTCTCACTCATCAAACGTGTCACTCATCAAACGCCTCACGCATCAAACGTCTCACTCATCAAACGTCTCACTCATCAAACGTCTCACTCATCAAACGTCTCACTCATCAAACGTCTCACTCATCAAACGTCTCACTCATCAAACGTCTCACGCATCAAACGTCTCACGCATCAAACGTCTCACTCATCAAACGTGTCACTCATCAAACGTCTCACTCATCAAACGTCTCACTCATCAAACGTCTCAAGCATCAAACGTCTCACGCATCAAACGTCTCACTCATCAAACGT
>JACJUY010002365.1:0-42348 GCA_014220935.1 Platorchestia sp. MABIK | reverse complement strand
TCAAACGTGTCACTCATCAAACGTCTCACTCATCAAACGTCTCACTCATCAAACGTCTCACTCATCAAACGTCTCACTCATCAAACGCCTCACGCATCAAACGTCTCACTCATCAAACGTGTCACTCATCAAACGTCTCACTCCTCAAACGTCTCACTCATCAAACGTCTCACTCATCAAACGTCTCCGAATTTTTAACACACGCACACATGTTTGACAGCAATGAGCAGAATTCCTAAATAATTTTGGTAATCGCAACGGTGCAGCTGACCACGTAAGTTATTCTAAGTTTACTGGGATGAGCTACTTAAGTTCACTCGCGAGTTCTTGCGTTATCACCTGCGTACTGACGGCAACTTAACTTGCTTGGCTCTTTTGCCTCATAACTGTAATTTGTCACCACGGAAACTTTTTTAAAAAACAAACACTTCGAATTTGATCCTAATAACTCACATTTCCTAATTGATATTTAATGACACATTTCCTATTTTATTATAATTACACAATTTTTATTTTATCTCAATAACACACTTCCTATTTTATCTTCATAATTCAAACTTCCTATTTTATCCAATCTACACACTCTTGATTTTATCTTAGTAACACACTTCCTATTTAATCTCAATAACACACTTCCTATTTAATCTTAATGACACACTTCATGTTTAATCCTGATAATATACTTCGTATTTTATCATAATAACTCACACTTCCTATTTTATCCAAATAATTTAAGCTTCCGATTTTATCCTAATAACTCACAGTTTTAATTTTACCCATACAACTCACACTCCTTTTCTTACGTCGCGTTCAGTTTCGAACAGGCGACTTAGGCTTAGGCCTGCCTGACGCGGCGGGCACGCCTCCGAACAAAGTCCTTGGTTAAACTTGAAGTTCGGACGTCCAGTCGTCCTGTTGACGAATGGGTCCATTTGACGGCGTTTTATGGCCGACTTAAGGAAAAAATTAATGAGAGTCTAAATCAAATGGATATTTACGAAGAAGATATCAGAGGTTGTAAAAGTGATCGTTTATTTGACTTAAATGGGCTCAATTAAGAGATTGGAAAGAAAACTAGTTTTGAACTGGAATTTTATAGGACTTGGGCGCGCATAGCCACGTTCCGTTCAGTTTTATATGTTGAAGTTGTTCGATAAAATGTGACACACATGTCCACGTAAATGGGACTTTAACTTCACAAGACTGTTAAATTTTACAGACATGCATCCTCAAAAAGTCCATTTTAAAGTGCTGATAAACATGTCTACCTGAAAGTCTACCTGATGCATTTGAGATACTCTTCGACAGGCTTGTCATTGATCGAATCATTAATCGGATCAGGCTTTCTAATTGGTTAGTTTCGGATTAAATTATAACTCATCCTAAATACTGTCGGTTGTATTTACAATCCTGTAATTAAGGACCCTTTGGAGATCGTTTTAATTAAAAATCCTGCAATTGATTACATCCTGCAATAAGTATTGATTAGCTTCTTTTGGCTCGTCCCATGTACTGTGCTATCATTTACAATTTAAACAGCTAAATTAAAGATCTTTTTATTCTAAATTTACCTGAAGTAATCACGGATCTGTTTTCTTCTAATTTCATGTTAGTTTCACGAGATAATTAAATTTTACGCATGGAAATTTGTAGGCGTAGCTCCCAGGATTCAAATTACTCGGCTTCCATGTAGTGGCGAAGTTATTGGACATCTGCGAGAAAAATATTCCTCGTGATCACAACAGCCTCGCCTGGGCCATGTGAGCCACCGGTGGTACACGGAAGAAATTTTCATCATGCAGCTGACCGACCAATAGTCACATGCTCAGTTTTCGTAAATATTTAATTAAGGGGAGCTGTTACCCTGTACTATACTTAATTTACCAAATTTTTCAAATTTCGCTGTTCACGTTTCTATTGTGTCTAGAGGAACGAAAATGAATACAGATATGTAAAATTGAATTCTGAACACATTTTAGCCTAAGAAAATTTTCTCACGCATCGCAAGGAAACGATGAGTTAAAAATGATGACTGATAACCCACAAGTACCTGATTTGAACACAAATAATAATAAAATTGCAACGAGACAGGAATTTGAACCCAAATAGCAATGCAATAGCAACGAGACAAAGTGACTTGAACCCAAATAGCAATGCAATAGCAACGAGACAAAGTGACTTGAACCCAAATAGCAATGCAATAGCAACGAGACAAAGTGACTTGAACCCAAATAGCAATGCAATAGCAATGAGACAAAGTGACTTGAACCCAAATAGCAATGCAATAGCAACGAGACAAAGTGACTTGAACTCAAATAGCAATGCAATAGCAACGAGACAAAGTGACTTGAACCCAAATAGCAATGCAATAGCAACGAGACAAAGTGACTTGAACCCGCATAGCAATGCAATAGCAACGAGACAAAGTGACTTGAACCCAAATAGCAATGCAATAGCAACGAGACAAAGTGACTTGAACTCAAATAGCAATGCAATAGCAACGAGACAAAGTGACTTGAACCCGCATAGCAATGCAATAGCAACGAGACAAAGTGACTTGAACCCAAATAGCAATGCAATAGCAACGAGACAAAGTGACTTGAACCCGCATAGCAATGCAATAGCAACGAGACAAAGTGACTTGAACCCATAACAAAGCTTCGGACAATGTACTGTACAAGAGACGGTTTGCTTCATCAACTGGTAAACAAACTCGTTGTATGACGAACCGCTGCATCATTCAAAATTGAAAGCAGCAAAGTGTTAAATTTTTGTTGAGTGACGTTCGTTTTTTCCAACTTTTTTCCGAATTTCTTGGAGAATTGAATTCGATGAAACCGAGGATTTAAGGATCTTTTCCAGATAAGCTTCTCCCAAATAGTTAACCCCGCCACCTAAAAAAAGATTGCAAAAAAGAGGATATGAAAGTGCGCTTCTAGGTTTTATTGAAGACGGTGATATTGGGACATGTCATTAATAACCTGATAATTAATTAATTTATTAAATAATTAAATAGTTAATAATAAGCGTCAGAAAGTAAATTTCAGGTTTTAAGCGCGAACGTAGAAATTTTTTGCCCAAAATGAGCCTAGAAGCGGATAAGGAAATGTTTTTCTGGCGTACGTTCATAGATTGAAATGTGTAGACATGAGAAATAGGTCAATGTTGCGTGCGGGCATTGAATTGGAGGTGATAAAAAGTGGCGTCGCTTAACTTTTCGCGAGTGCGCATTTTTGCATCAGTGGCGGGGCTTAACTGGTAAAGATCCGGATTTAATTCGATTCCCTTAAATCCTCACCGTGATTCTTGACTAATGAATTTTGTTGATGAAGTAAAGGAAATCAGTCGACACAATCTCTAATGTAGTTATGATTCCGTTGAATTTGACATTTACTTTCGTTCTGTAACATTCAAATGTTCGATTTCAGTCATAAGTTCAAGAACTTTCAAACTTTCATCAAAGCTCAAATGTTCAATCATATCTAAATGTTGAATAACGTTCTGACTATTAATAAGGTTCACACTTTCATTACCCGGAATTCATTAACACTCAAACATTACATTACGTTTGAATATTCGATAAAATAAAAATAGTTCAAACGTTCAAAAACATATGAAACATTCATAAACTTGAAACTTCCATAACGCTCAAAAGTTTAATAACGTTAAAACGTTCAGTAGCATTCAAACTTTCTACAACGTTCAAACTTCTGATAACTGTGAGATGTTCAACAACGTTGAAGCGTTGATAACCTACAAAATTTCAGGACAAAGCAAAATAAATCGAAGAATTGTAATGGTGATAATTGAAGAATTCAATTGAAGAATTGAAACGCACGGTAGACCCACACAAACGACTTAAAAAAAATGAAAAACAAAAAATGTAAAAAAAAACACAAAAAATGAAGAAAAAAATAAATGAATAAACAAATACATGAATAGATAAATTAAATAAAAAAAAATCAAATAAAACAGCTCGTAAGTTGAGCCCATAAGATTGTGGCAGTAGAGAGGGCTTATAGTAGCGTCGCTGGCAGAAGTACTGGAATTAATTTGCTCATATCATTTCAAAATAAAGAGTGCACGTATTTCTGTGTGAAACATTTACTGACGCAGCAACGTTGTTTGCTGTCGTTAATTCCGCATAGCCGACATATCATGCAAGTAACATAGAGAAGATAAAGTGAGTGTGTCCAACATACGAGCAACTCAGCGATATAACACAAGATCATAATACAGCGATATGATCACGTGTAACATACAAGCAACATAAACAAACAAGACTGCACACAGCATATAGCCAACATAGAAATAGGTGACCAAGGGGAGTAAGGGGAGCAATGATATCACCTGCAGTGGAGGAATGAAGAAAACAGCAGGTGACCAACGGTAGTGAGGTAATGATATCATCAGTGATGGAGTTATGATCGAGGTAATGATACGAGTGAGGTAATGATTTCACCAGTTTTGGAGTTACGAGTGATCGAGGGGAGTAAGCGAGAAAAAGACAACATAAAGAGTGTACCAGTCTGCACGACAATTAGGGTCAAAGTTGAATCAGAGTAACTGTCGTCACGGTCTTTACGCCATTTTACCCGTAACAGAGTAAATTGATTGCATCATAGATTCATTCATGTTTTTACAAGACTTTTGTTAGAAGTCTTAACACACACACTGGTACGACGTAGAGTGGCTAAAGCTATCCAGTCGGTATCCTATGAGTCGAAACCCTCTATTTTGAATGTATAAAAACGCCATTGACTTAGATTCACAGTCATTGCCTTATTCATTGAACGTCTTAGTCATTACACGTCTCACTCATCAAATGTCTCAGTCATCACACGTCTCAGAATTTTTAACACACGCGCACACATTTAACAGTAATGAGCAAAATTTTCAAAAAAATTAAGTAACTCATTCTCTGCTCAGAGGGCGATCAAGAATTTTAGACGATTTGATGCTTTCTTGGTCAGAACAAGACCTCTTTTTAGGACCGTTTCATTGTTCTTGTACATTTGGTTACGCTTTTTTGTTCGTAAAACTTCCATTTATGAATAGAAAATGAGACTTCTTGATCTCTTTTATTACCCTGCCTTCAGAAATTACTTTGCTTCCCACGGGCAAAATTTTTCCTTTCTTAGAATTAGATATTTTAGGTAAGAATTAGATAATTCTTAGATTAGAATTAAAATTGCAAGCTGGTGATGTCCAAGCTATTCTAAGTATTCAAGTCAGTTGGAGCTGGGCAGGCGTCCTCCAGCAGTGAATTGCCGATAGTTACAGGCGTAAAATTTTGTCTCTAACTATTACAATTACTTTCCTCTGCTCTGAAAAGAAAATAAAGTCTTTTATTCTTCATCTCCGGGAGCTCGAGAAATGTAATTAAGTTTTAAGTCCCTACCTGGAATAGTTTGCTCATGATTGAAGAGAAATAAGTTTGAGAAAAAATTCTCTTGGGTTAGATTGCACCCTCACACAACGTGCAGTTAATGCCATAACTTTGTAAGGAATATTTTCTGACATTATGTTTTTGAAATAAATATTTGAAGGATTTATTTACCTAAAGCATGTGAATTGTTACAAGTAAGGCAAAAGAAGGCGATTAATGTAATTAGTCTGGACAATTATTCAGGGCTTTTGCATGTGTGTTGCTATGTTCGTTTGAGTTATGATTGGACAGCATCTTGTGCGAGTAAGGCCCATTTCAAATTGATCTAGCAAAGCAGCATCTAGCAAGCTCGCATGAGCTGTCTAGCAGGCGGTCTGCGAGACTGGTAGGTAGGAATAACATTTTCACCTCGCATGCTGTATGTTGGATTAAACGTGCGAGTTCAGTGTTTCTTCACTTCTGTGTTTCTTCAGTGACACTTCAGTGTTTCTTCAGTGACACTTCAGTGTTTCTTCAGTGACACTTCAGTTTCTTCAGTGAGACATCAGTGTTTCTTCAGTGACACATCAGTGTTTCTTCAGTGACACATCAGTGTTTCTTCAGTGACACCATTGTCAGGCGTAAGATTTGAAGAACCGTAACTTTATTTCAAAACGTAAATCAGTGCATAAACGAACTGGAATGGGTGTTCAAATTTATATTTAGAAGAACACGTGAGCTAAACTTTTCCTCAAATGTTTCTGAGTTGACACTCCTCGAGTTGTTTACTGACGCTCTCGTCTCGTACGGAAGTCCTTCACCGCCTCGTCATTAGATGCCCTCGAGCGCTTCCAAATAATTCCAGCCAATTGGCGGTGCAGCGTCGCATTTGCTCAGGAGAAACCAGGTCGATCTTTTTTTTTCAAGTGGTGCTCGTAGCTCAGGTGTCGAGGTAGAACATTCAACGCTGATTTTTCTTTCTACTTCTCACATTTCGTTGATGTCTCTCGTAAAATTAGGTTGTCAAATGTACTCTTCTGGCTTGAGTGATGGTCTTGAAAATGCTTTGGACTGAAATCGAATGTCGTCTTTTGAGTCATAGTTCAATGTTATTTTGGTTAAACGACTTTTCTCCTCATTTCTACTCCTTGCATCCACCTGCTTTATGTACTGTTTTTGAGGGTAGAGGTATTGATTCATAGCATAGAGTGTAAAAAAAAGTCTAGTTGCTGTGTAGAGAGTAACTATTTATTTAGTCACTATCCTGTTGGAACACCATCCGTGAGTAAGGAGTGAAAGTCTTTTTCAAACTCAGATCATGAGTCGATACTGGAGTTCACTAGCCAGGTTTCGTTCCTGTGTGTGAGTGAGAGCTTATTCATGGCAGACAAGAAGCAATTATGAGAGTGTAATGAAAGTGACACCGTCTTGTTAGTTGTTTTTCCGTCGAGGTCGGTGATTTAATTAGATTATGGACAGACAAAATGGGGAGTCACTTGCCTCATGAACAAAGACATGCAATTTCTCCTGCGGTATTTTGTCTTTTTTTGCTGTCTCTTCTTTAGAGACCACTTTAGAGGCCCGTCAGACTGGTGCCCATTCACTCGCTTGCTCTTTGATCAACTCTCCTTGTTGGTGTTCAGTGGGAGAGGTGAACGCCTAATTATTGGCATTCATAATAGCGAGCTTTGATTTTCACAGAAGCTCGATCTAATGTATTCTCCACGGAAGGGAATTTGAAACTTAAGGAAAAGAGATCGTCATTTCGTGAGCCATCTTACACTCCAGTGATGTCATTCATGAAAAATATAGGATGAGTCTGATATACGCCGTTCCCAAAATTGTGCCAAGGCTTGTGGATGTTTAAAAAATTGAGTTTGTGACTACAGGCTGGTCAGAAGCATAATGAAAACTCCCTCAGTGACCAAATATGGCTCACGATGTGGTCAATGTGTTAAAGAGAGAGCCCGATCCCTGTCAGTGGTTTTATACATAGGCTCAATTTCTCACCTACTGTTACGAAGGAGGTGATTGATCATCAGAGTATAGTTAGACTGATTTATTTCAGCGTTAAGGCAGTGAACAAAAAATTGTAGCTGCCAACACCAAAGAGACTAACACCTCCTGTGTTAAGTGACTTGAAGTTTGTTTCACTGACTGCTTATGCATGTACTCCAAGCAAAATAGACGTATCGTAATACGCACTCATTTAGGTCATACTTCACACAAATACTACACTACACTTACATTTGCGTCATTTTTCATATATATATCGCACTACATTTGCGTAAAATTTCACATCTATATCGCACTACATTTGCGTCACATTTCCCATAATTAGCTCATAACATTTTCTAATCACACTAGCTGCAAAAAACATCTGACTGCTGCACAAAAATACGGCTACTCACGCAATCACAAACATCAGAGCCCAAAATTTGCATCAGGCAGAGCTGCGCAGGTGCGGCGCATTTAGCTCCTAATTTCAAATGGGATTATTGAGGCGCATTTACTGATCCAAGGGCAAAGCCAATCAGTGTAAATTAAACGAAGCTCCAAACAGCGCTCAGTTTCTCACAACAACACCGAGCGAAAAATTTCGTTGGCGCTGGACGTAAAATTCTCGAATCAAGAGAGCTTCTTGGTAGCATAAAACCAGGCAGCATTTTCTGAGAAACTTCGGTCGTGTAGTTTTGCGACCCGAGTTTTGAAGGTGGCTTATGATCCGAACTTCTTGGTGAGTGCTGTGTTGGTTTTGGTTTTTGGTGATCGCTTGTTGAGAAGAAGTTATCGGTAGTTTTGGAAGGTGTTTTGAAATGAGGATGTTTTTGCTGCTAGTAAAATGTGTGAGAAAAATTTAATTGGTTAGAGAAAATTTAGTTTCGGTGATAAAAGCGGGGGATGGGAATTTCAAAATTTATATGAAATAAGGAAGCCAAATACCTCGTTTTACAGAAAGACTTTGTATTAAAATGATTTTTAAACCTTCAATTTAACCTTTGATTCAACCTTTTAAATTAAACCTTTCATCAAGCCTAAAAGAAAATTAAAAAATTTGTGACTCAAACATAGAACAAATGGTTTGTCCTGGAAAACATAACCTCTGATCCCTAAGTGACTTCTTTGTTTTTTATAGAATAAACTTTCCGGAGAAAAACATTTTTGGGAGTACAAAATGTTGGTACGCATGCAACAAATTTCATACGTCTCATAATTTCAATATTTCTCGAGGCAAACTTCATTTATCACGAGACCCGTGTGTCCGTATAAGGTATTGTGGACTGTCTAGTTCGATTTCATTGAATTTGTTTAGAAGTTTTGGATAACATAGACCTTTTGTGTTTTGGTTCTATCTAACTTTGCTTAGTCGAATTTCGCTCAGGGCTATCACGAGAATCAAAACAATGATAGGACATCCATCATGTCGGTTCTGTTCTACAATTACTAAAATAAGGATTCAATTTCTGAGCTACAGTGCACAGTTCCAGACCACTTAGGCTCGAATTAACAGTTTTTCACAAAGAGTTTGAAATTTTCCTCATGAAGCGAATAAAAATTTCACGTGAATGTGAGTAAATTGCCATCAAGATGAACAGAAAGTGGTTATTTTCCAGATAAGCCCCGCCACTAATGCAACACATAAGTTCACCCACTTGTAATTTTCGAAATAATGCACCTATTGACTTCAAATTACTCTCAAACGAAAGAATATTTCAATCTTTTGTTTAATAGTATTTTGAAGTCGATGGGAGCATTATTTCAAAAGTTACATTTGGGTGAACTTATGTGTTGCATTAGTGGAGGGGCTTATCTGGAAAAGATCGCAGAATGTTTTACAAAACAATAGATTTTTAAAAGACATGCTGAACGCAAGATAGCTGGAAAAGTAAACTCAAACTTGGATATTTTAGATGGTAATAGTTTCGGACTCTTTATAATTCATTTGCAGAGAACAACTTAAGCTCAAGCTTAGTTAAATGGTATTTATTAATGATTCGTATCGAACAACAGTTTAATTCATCGCACAATTTTTCAAGTTTCAAATCACAAAATTTCATTTTGTTTAGTCGTGGTTTGGCCTTCCTTGGGCGTATGAAAATAACTGTGAACCTTATGTTGAAAAAACGAAGACATGACAACACAAACCATGATGCATGTTATGTTTAAATGGGAAGAAATATGAATAATTGAAATATCTCGCTAAAAATAATAATAACTTACTGCAGGAAAAATACTGCCGAGAGTACTTCAGGAATCGCCTTCTTGAGGAACGTGTCTTCCCGTTGCATTGTAACTCTAAGCAGTTTAAAATTTCGTCAAACGCTTCGTTCTGGTTTTCTCAAAAATAGCTTTAGTCCCGGAAGTACAAAAAAGTTTGTTCCGGCAGTGCAATCATTTTTTGCGATACCTAAATTGATTCCATTTTTTACTGGCGGACCAAAATTTCTCAGAAACATTATTCATGGGAAAGGAAGAGGCATCCCTCGAAAAAGGCTGTCATTTTTTCCCTCGGCAGTCATTACAGGCGGACCTTGCGTCACAAAGTTTCGCTCAGGGCAATAAATTTTCGAAGGCTGGCAACGTTATTAGCATCGGCGAAAGTTTCTGAAGTGGACAAAACGGGAGAATGAAAAAATTCTGAATAGAAGGCGCCCGTAATATTTTGCTGAGAACATCGTTCAGACGAATTGCATCAGAGGCGATTTCCATGCGGCACTAAGGGTCGGTGCCAGATGTGAGTGACAGCAACTCACCACAAAGACAAATGCGATTTCGTCTCATTAACTAAGTTTGGCTGCGGTCTTCTTGTTCGGTCTAAAATAAATGCTTCGAAAGAGCTGACATGTCCGCCCTGTAAAAATTAACTGGATGAGAAAATTCGAGATTCTGTCCGTGAATTTCGGTACATAAAAGCTACGGCAAGGGTAAACTTCAGTACATTGAATTAATTTGATGAATTAATTCACGGGACTCGTAAACTCCTATTTGAATGCCTCTACGCAATTGTCAAATAAATAAGTAGTTTGAGAGACCTTTTGTAATTTTTCTGCGCTAAGCCCAATTAAATACATAGAAATTGTTGCCCTTCTATGTGGCTCTCTACCACGTGCTAGTGCTAGTCTTCTTCCGCGTGCTAGTGCTAGTTCTCTGCTCCGTGCTAGTGCTAGTTCTCTACCGCATGCTAGTGCTATTTCTCTACCGTATGCTAGTGCTTGGGCGAAACTGAACACATCTGATTCTAGCAGTTAATATCCTCCCATATTAATATTTGCCCGCTTATTCTGTCATGCATGACTATCGTTCAAGCTTATGAAAATTTAGTCAGTCAAAATTAACTTTTAGTGGTGCCGGAAGTCAGTTATTTTAGTAATATTGATATTAATTAAGGTTTCGAGAGCGACTTCAATTACTGATTCATTGCATACGTTCAACCAAGTCCCTTTCGCTGGCCTGTCTCATAGAAAAATGTTCACGAAAGCGAGAGTCATCTCAAGTTATATAGAATTGTCACACATAAGTAACTGCAGATATTCAACGGGTAGATTTGTTCATAAGTTCCGCAGCTTTTCACTCATCCAATTTGCTAATTCTTTGTAGTCTTTAGTTTTGCGACAACCATTTTTGATTGGAAAGCATGTATTTTTGTTAGGAAAGCATTGCTCCCATTACTAGCTCTTCTGCTGAACCTTCTCTTAGAATATCAAGCCCTCAAAGTACGGCTCTTTGTGCGATTCGATCTCCCTTACCAACAAAGTCGTTGCTTTTATGCGTCTCAGTGCAATAACACAAAAATTCAATCAGCGAGACGCGGCCATCTCCGGCCACGCGCCAAGACACAACGTCTGATTGCTGCTGTCGAAACTGCCTTTAAACAACCTAAAAAATGAGAATTGAAAACAATATAAGATCAATGGAGGGTCGTAATATTTTGGCGGGACTTCGGCTCAAAGCATTTCAGGATAAAGAAAAACATCAAAAAGCCTTCAAACTATTATCGCAGTTTAAATTCATGCCTGCTAAGATTAAGGTTTTTCGCAGTAGGATTAACGTCAGAGGCTTTGACTACAGATCCATTCTTGGCTTTCATCGTGACCACTCAAGGCTTCGATGTCTGGAGATAAAATTGAGTGTTCTTCTAGGAGTGATTCGTGGATGATCAATTTGGCATTTTATTCCGCCTTTTTCGATTCTTCTTCTTGAAACTATGTCGACTTTATAGGCTCCGTGCACTGGAAAGGTTGCAGCGAGATTGCGAAATATTCCCTGAAAAATGCTCCGCCTTTCAAGCAATCATGGGACTTTCAGCATGGAAATTTTACAAGACTTCTCGGTGTTGGAGGCAGAATGTATCGATGCACCAGGTTTTGGAGCGTCTCCTGCTACTCAATAAAAAAGTTTCGTTCACACTTTGGTGCTCTTGCAAAGCGTTGCAGGACGTATAAGTTAACTTTTTGGCGTGGAATTACCGTCAACAACGCAAAAAAAATTATTCTCCATTTCGTTTAACAAAACAAGACATTGAAGTCGATGTTGGTTTTTTAAATAAAACATGGTTCAAGTTAAAAATGAGACAATTGAAGAAACGATTAATCAGATTTTAAAAATTTTCGATGAAGAAATAATGAATTCAAGTAACAAGCGAATGTTACAAAACCGAATGGTTTTTTCTTGATATATTCTCTGGAGAAGCATCTACATACCGATTTAATATTTGACCTCTAATAATCACAACTAGTGGAAATAAAGAGAGTCACTCAGGAGTAATTCAATCTCAATTTTATCACTGTAGATTCCATTTTTACCAAATCAATGGAGAGCAAAGAGAGCGAATTCTATTCTGCAAGCCTCGTAATTTTGAAGAAGTGCTTCTTTTCCTCGATCTCTCTCAACGATAAGCCATAATACGTTTTAAGTTTGAGGAAGCACGTTCGTTTTATTAAGGCTAAAACAAGCCCGATAAATTATGCATTGTCGTAAACAAAGCGTGATGTTGGAAAACATCGACCAAATCGAGTAAAAGCAGCTCGGATAGTAAGATGGAAGAAGGATTTACTCGGATTTAGATTTAGGACTTACTCGGACTTAGAAGAGTCACTTTACGCACCCGAGCGAATATAGTTTACTCTTTTCTGTCTCTCAGTGTGTCGTACTTAGATGCCGTCAATTTCTTTAGCTTCTTTATAAAAGTTAATTTCATTGTTCCATTATGTTTTTTATTGAACGAATAACGCTGAAATTGAAGTTTCCAAAATATTGGTACATCTCACGAGTTTTATTTCGTATTCTAATTCAACATTAAAAAATCTGATGAAAACACTCATGTGGTATGTCAACTACACCCCGCACACTTTTGCCACGCTCCCCACTCCTGAGATGCGCTTCCATTCAGTTCCAATGAATAGATTCAAGTAGGCCCTTCCTTCACTGTACTCGAGCACTTGCAGCCATGTTTGATGCACACGAGGCACGGTCACTTCAAGTGAGATACGTGCGTCATATTTACCGCACGCGAGACATAATGGCATCGTGGCCACTCCAAGTGAGATAAATGCGTCATATTTACCGCACGCGAGACATAATGGCATCACGGCCACTCCAAGTGAGATACGTGCGTCATATTTACCGCACGCGAGACATAATGGCATCACGGCCACTCCAAGTGAGATACGTGCGTCATATTTACCGCACGCGAGACATAATGGCATCACGGCCACTCCAAGTGAGATACGTGCGTCATGTTTACCGCACGCGAGACATAATGGCATCACGGCCACTCCAAGTGAGATACGTGCGTCATGCTTACTGCACGCGAGGCATAATGGCATCACGGCCACTCCAAGTGAGATACGTGCGTCATGCTTACTGCACGCGAGGCATAATGGCATCACGACCACTCCAAGTGAGATACGAGCGTCATGCTTACTGCACGCGAGGCATAATGGCATCACGGCCACTCCAAGTGAGATACGTGCGTCATGTGTACCTCACGAGAGACACAATTAGCAACACAGTTTCTCCACGCGAGACACTTGCGTCATGTTCACTACACGTGAGGCACTTATGTCCTGTTCATTGACCCGCAGACGAGTTGCATGATGCAAGCTACGCGCTAGACACGTCCGCATCATGTTCAGTACTCGCAAGATCTGTTTTTTTTTGTTCATTTCAAGATAGACATATCTGCCTCATGTTCAATGCCAACATCAAGCGTGTTCCATGCCTGCATGAGACACTACTGCTACATGTGAACTACACGGCTGCATGAGACACTCCTGCGACATGTGAACTACACGGCTGCATGAGACACTCCTGCGACATGTGAACTACACGGCTGCATGAGACACTCCTGCGACATGTGAACTACACGGCTGCATGAGACACTACTGCGACATGTGAACTACACGGCTGCATGAGACACTCCTGCGACATGTGAACCACACGGCTGCATGAGACACCCCTGCGACATGGGAACTACACGGCTGCATGAGGCACTCCTGCGACATGGGAACCACACGGCTGCATGAGACACTCCTGCGACATGGGAACTACACGGCTGCATGAGACACTCCTGCGACATGGGGACTACACGGCTGCATGAGACACTCCTGCGACATGGGAACTACACGGTACGCGCAGTGTACTTCACTTGCAGGATCCTCTTGTAATGTTTGAAGAGACTGAGCCTGGCTGTGTTGTTTGAATGCGGACGCGGAACAATGGTGGCCAGGCTTTGTGTCACATCCAAACCACTCCCCAAACTTCGGTCAGGCCTGGTCGAGGAGGCGGCATTTCTGCTCAATGGAGTCCCTCGAGAACAAAAGTTTCGCCGCTTTAGAATCGGAAATAACAAAGGATTTTGTTGATGCAGCGCCGTTTTTCGGTGAATTGCGGATGCGCATCGCTGTAACATTTCATTTCGAAATGAACAAGTTTAGTTGCAAAATGACTTTTTTGCCCACGCTGCGAGGTCTTTGTGTTCGTAAAGCAGAGTGATTTGAGTTTATATATAGGCGAGGTTTTGAAGTATTTGTTGATCCATGGAAGCGCTGGCGAGTGAAGCTTTGAAAATTTCAAATATAAATTTTCATATCAATAAAATGAAATCATATCACGAAAAACGTGCTGGAATAATGATCTTTCACTTGCAAATGATCAAAGCCAGAACGACGGCGCTTTCGAAAGAACTTCAACTGGAAAGTTCTTGCTCAGGCAAGAGAATGATTTCAACACCTATAATTAAAATTCTTTTCTAAATGCAGAAACGATGTTTGAATGGAAAGCTCGGTTTGCAGCTGAGCTTAGGCTTATGCTTAGGTTCATGCTCAGATTTATGATTCGGTTCATGCTTAGGTTTATGCGCAGTTTCATCCTCAAATATTTGATTAGGTTCATGCTTAGGCTCATGCTCAGATTTATGATTAGGTTCATGCTTAGGTTTATGCGCAGTTTCATCCTCAAATATTTGATTAGGTTCATGCTCAGTTTCATCCTCAAATATTTGATTAGGTACATGCTTAGGCTCATGCTCAGATTTATGATTAGGTTCATGCTTAGGTTCATGCTGAGATTTATGATTAGGTTCATGCCTAGGTCCATGCCAAAGTTTGTTCAAGTTATGCCTTGGATGAGCTTAGTGTTCGGTTTAGTGCTCCTAACTTTGATGAGGAAGTATAATTGACTGGTTTAAAGTCAGTTAATGCGATGATGAAATATGCAGGGGCTGGTTAACTGCAGGCAAATGTGTTGAAAAAATAAACTTTGAAAGCTTGTTTTATATCATTTATCGAGGAACACATATCTTGTCGGAAATACGAGGAAAAGTGTATTTTCATCATTAGGAGAAAAAAAAACAGAAACCATCATTACTCACGGAAATATGTTGAGATAGAAGACCAAAAAAGTATTGAATTCCATTTCTGGCATTTGAGCCAACGAGTATTAATATAAAAAAGTGATAATCGCATTTAACCGGCTGCATTTCAGGATGATGTGAACTTCACATTTTACTAAATAATTATTTCTCGCCTGTCTGAGCGACCCTGATAGCGAAGGATAGCGGCAGTGCATGACATCCCAGTCTAACTTTTTCGCCGGAGCATGCGTGTTTTTCGCCGCCTAAGCGATTTAATTACTAGGCGGCGAAAAACCTGCATGCAGGCGGCGAAACAGTTAGACTGGGATATTGTGGTTAATTACAGCGTACGCGCTAAGTTACGATCGCGGATGCTGATCACACTGGTCAACGAAGTTTGAAAAGTGGCGTGCTTCTTAAATTCCATCAGTTGATTCTTATGTATTTTCATTCAATGAATCCAAATATCACGTTGAAAAATGTGTATTGGCTACATGTTCAAAGATCCGAGGCATGCAATATTTGATTAATTTATTTATTGATTTGAAATTTATTTTAAGTTTATGAAGCATTTTACATTAAAATCACCTACCTTTCGCCCTCCAAATGTAAACTTGTTCAGCACAAACACTTCTGTGACTGATGAAACAATGCTGAGGGCAGAGAGACTGAGCGTAGTGGGTAATATACATGTCCGCCAGCCTGTAGGAACGTGTTGAGACATGTAGGCGTATCACGAAAAGTATAGCTACCAAACAATTTTAACCATGATATTTGTTTCCAGCAACCTAAGATTATATGGAAAATGCGAATTTAGTCTCCGAAGCATTATGATTGTTGACCGTTGTCACATACACCAGAGTCCAGAGCGGCAGAAGTCGGTGTAAATTTCAAGTAAAATTCCGGTTCTCACTTGCTGACATGAGTGCAAAGCACCTAAATAGCACACATAAAATCTCACACTAAATAGAGGTGGATTTTAATGGTTCCACTAGCACTCTAATATTGAGAATAAGAATGATGGCTTCTTAGACGTCCTGAAATTGAAAACAAGAATAATGGAATAATGGTTTCATTGACATCCTAATTTTGACCCCCTGTGTTATGTTTTCATTGACACCCTTATATTGTCAACATGAATAATAGTTTCATTAATTCCCTAATACTGACAACATGAATAATAGTTTCATTGATTCACTGATATTGGCAACATGGTTAATAGTTTCATTGATACCCTAATATTGACAACATGGATAATGGTTCCATTGATGCCCTTAAATTGATATAAGAAAAAGTTTTGCTTTTTGCAAAGCCTAACGAGGAATAAACGAGCAAAGAAAATCGCTTTAATAGGAATTATATTTCTTTAAAGTAAAGTATTTTCTGCTGCATTCGGTGCAATAAATCTTCGTATTCTAGAATCTCTGTTCATTTTAAAAGATAAATCTATCTTAAACAATACGCAATCAGCCTTCCTTCTGCAATTAGTGTAGTTTCTCTGTCTCTTTTCATTAGATGAATTCCACTGATGAACGTACGAGTATTTTGGCTTTGTAATAACTCTTTGTTTTTGTATTTTCAAAAAGTTCAGTTACTCCTTGTTCAAGAATATACATGTTGAATACTAGCCCAAATTCCATTTTTTACTGGTATGAGGTAGTTCGAAGCTTAGTTATATTATACATTTATTGCAGCAGCGAACATCATTTAGAATACACTCTTCTCAGAAGAACATGTCTTTCATCCAGTAACCATTAAGTTTTAGCTACCTTACGTTATTTCCATTCAATAAAATGTTAATTCTAAATCGTCTTGTTTTAGATGACGTGAAACGAGCTTTTTTTGCTACTTAAACCGTGCCTTTGGATGGTGCAAATTTTCGTTCACATTTACCAATATCGTCACAGAGTGAACGTGTCCTGAGAATGATTACCTTTGTTCGATTTGAAACCTCCTTGACTGAAACTAATAGCTTACAATATTCTCTTATGCTGAATAAATTACTCCACATATAGATGCCACCGTACACATGTAGATGCCACTACATCTAAAACAGCACATTAGGTAACGGCATAAAACAGCACATTAGGTAACGGCATAAAACAACACATTAGGTAACGGCATAAAACAACACATTAGGTAACGGCATAAAACAACACATTAGGTAACGGCATAAAACAACACATTAGGTAACGGCATAAAACAGCACATTAGGTAACGGCATAAAACAGCACATTAGGTAACGGCATAAAACAACACATTAGGTAACGGCATAAAACAACACATTAGGTAACGGCATAAAACAGCACATTAGGTAACGGCTTAAAACAGCACATTAGGTAACGGCTTAAAACAACACATTAGGTAACGGCATAAAACAACACATTAGGTAACGGCTTAAAACAACACATTAGGTAACAGCCTAAAACAACACATAAGTTAACAACCCCGGGCAACCCTCACTCACAGAAATGTAGCACGCCCCTCACAGCCAAATTAAGTTCTGTTCATCACAAAAGTCGTTGCTGGCAGAGCCTCAAAGTTCAGCCAAAGTTAAGAGTCTCCTCGTGAAACTTTACAGACATGAGGTACGCTTAAATTTCCTCGTGTGCTTGAGACAAACACAACTTAAAAGTTGCAGGAGTTGATTCAATTAGAGCAGAAGCTAAGTTGGAAGATTTTACACTCATGTACAACAGGAGTTCGTTTACACGAGTCTTTGTGCGGGCAATGAAATATAGGATTTTTCTAGACAAGCTTGAATGAGGAAAAATGAATTTACAATCGTTTTTTAGTCGAACTTTAGTGCATGAAGTTAAATTTACGATCGTTTTTTACACGATTGTTAGTGTGAAACATCAAATTTGACAGTTTTTTTACATTTAGTGCAGGAAATGAAATTTACGATATTTTTTACAGGAGCGTTGGTGCAAAATATGTGATCTACCACAGTTTTATACTCGAGTGTTGATGCGGGCACTGATTGCTTTGACCGGAATCTTGTACCGGAAATAATTTCTTGACTCTAGCGAGACAAATAACTGTTGCGGTTTGGTCGCAGGTCTTAGCAACACGAGGAATGAAAACCACAGAAATAATTCATGTACGAGCTGTATCCCGTACAGTGTCAAAACATTCGCAGAATGTGCCGCGTCAATAACAAAATTAAATACTATTTTTGATAGTATAGGTTCAGCATAGAATTGCAAAATGCATTTGTTAGAATAATTGTCTGATACTAGACAGAAGTGTGCTTTTTATTCCAATTTCGTTTGTGTCTTTTGAAAACCCACAAAGATGCAAACCCACAAAAGTAGATTGTTTCTCAAGTCTACTCCAAAGGTCAAATTTGAGTATAGATACCTGTTCGTTTCTTTAAAAGTCTTCCTCGAAATTTTTCATTGACGTGTCGAATTTAAAGTAAATTGATGTACGTTTCTTCACAATGGTGATTTCATGCGTTGGATTTATATTTACCTGAAAAATTCGAAAACATGCAAAAATAAGCATAATGACATTAAAAATAAAACAAATCGATGTAGGTTTAAGTCAAAGTAAACACTAATTTGTTCAAATAATTACTGAATATAGTTTAAAAAATATAACGTGAAAGAAATATGAAAACTGAAGTATGATAAAAATTAAGAAAGCGGCTAGGGGTGAAAATAATGACAGTATCGTAATAATACATAATTTGTACAGATAATTTGTAAACATTACAAAACAACGTATAGAAACGAATAGAAACGAAAGACAAGAAACGAATAATGTGAGCAAAAAAATATGTGAGCAAAAATGTGAGCAACTTCACACGGAAAAAATTGAATTCAGTTTTCGTGTGTTAAGTTCTACAAGACGTGTAAGTTCTACAAGACGTGTAAAAGATGGTTTCTCTAAAATATAATTCAAATTGTAAAATGTTAACTTTAGTTCAATATTTTCACGTTTTAGAATTTAAAACATGTTGAGTATTTCAATCTTTAGTTGATAAATATTAATTAAAGACTGGAAAAAGCTTTGCCCACAATAGCTTTTGAATAAAAGGAATATTGTCACAGTATAACGCAGTAGTTTTATCCAAATATCAACGGTGAGTAAATTGATAAAGAAAATAAGTAAATAATGTAATGTAAAATGAGTTCACATTTTATGTATAAGCCCTTATCATTTTGCTCAACCTCCACTTCAAGAAATTCTTATAATCATGATTACCTCACAATAATTTCGGGCCCAATGCAAACCGAATCGAACAGTAATACCACGCATAAATGGCAACGAGGAAAAATGAATGCCCCTCATTTTTGCATAGGAGCCCATTAGATGAATGTGACTAGCCTGCTGTATTGTGTATATATCTTCGAGGACCTTGACTTTAGCTGCAGAGTTTCAGTAGCTGTTTGGACGGCGAGGTGTGATGTGTGCGCCCGTCTCGCTGGCTCGTCACACACGCGCAACCCATTTTGGCATAGCTGCTCCGTAGACTTTATCTCCCTCATCCATTCTATAAGAGAGGATTCAAATGTAACGTACTGAGTTGGTTGCCAGTGTTATTTTTCGGCAGCTAACTTTAGATGGGTGAAAGTGGATTTTTTTTACAAATGAAACTGTGTTTTTTAAATTTCATAGACTATGAGAAAACTTACAAATGAATTTTTTTCTGGTGAAATCTGAACTGCAAGAGTGTTGTGCTGCTGTTATATCGTACACTCAAACTTGAAAAATATAGCCTCACCTCACTATAGAGGTACAGGCCGAACATTGTCTTCAGTTTGCCTGTTTTTAGAGATGTTTAACGTGTAATTCTCTATGAATTCATTGGAATATTTCTGTCTCATAATTATTCTAGAACTGAAATGGTTTACAAAAGAGCAAGACGTGACTGAAAAATAAGAGAACATTCACCATACCTCAAAATTTTGGAATGAATGATAAAACAAAAGAAATGAGCTTGACTTGATTGAATCAAGTTTTCATTTCACACAATTTCTTGGACGAATTTTTTCCTTTGAAAGAAGGAATCCGCAAAGAAAGAAAGTCTACACGCTCCAATCGTCTTTTCGCGTAGCTGTTTGTCGTAAATTTATTTCCTAAGACAGAAAGGAAAAGAGACAACGATGGCCGACATGTCCAAAATTTCTGCTCATCAATACGACGGATTTAAAAATCACAAATTTTCATTTGAAATAAGTACATAGTTCCTTCTGTTCACGATGCATTCATGTTGTCTCACAGCAGAGTGGATGATCTTAACTACCAGTCGGTAAACGCAAGCCATACCTCCACCATGGCCATGAACTCATCCTTGTATGGGAACGAGTCCACATGGCTCGACCCACCATACGACTCAGGGGAAGATGCCAACTCCAGTACACTGAACAGATCTGTCTCCTACGACCTCATGAAAAACGTCTCCGTGCAGGCGATTTTTTTCACAGGGTATCTCATTATTTTCTTGCTGGGCATTTTCGGCAACTGCTTGGTCTGCTTCGTGGTCTTCAAGAACAAGCACATGCAGACCGTCACAAACTTCTTCATCGCAAACCTAGCCTTAGCAGACATTCTTCTATGTGTACTAGCAGTGCCATTTACCCCATTCTACTTCTTCATGGGTAGATGGATTTTTGGGAGAATATTGTGCAAGTTGGTGCCTGTGACCCAAGGTACGAGTGTGTATGTATCCACCCTGACTCTCACGTCCATCGCGGTGGATAGGTACTTCGTTATCATCCATCCATTCAGACCGAAGCTCCAGCTGATGGTCTGCTACACGATCATTATCAGCATCTGGCTTTTCTCTATATCCTCAACGCTGCCTTACGCTTACTACGTTAACGAAGAATCGTTTCAAGGCGTGCAGTATTGCGAAGAATTTTGGCCCACTGAGTTCATGAGACGAATGTTCAGTTCTTTCACGGCCATCATGCAGTTCGTGGTGCCGTTCATCATCATTCTCTTCTGCTACGTCATGATCTCCATTCGCATGAACGAAAGAATTAAAATCAAACCTGGGTGCAGAGGCTCACAAAAAGAAGAATCCGACCGCGAGAAGAAGCGGAGAACCAACAGGATGTTGATTGCCATGGTCACCATTTTTGGAGGATGCTGGCTGCCTTTTAACACCATCCATTTAGTGGGGGACTACAACGCCACTGCCAGTACGTGGAGCTACTACAACATCTGCTTCTTCATAACGCACATCGTAGCGATGTCTTCGACATGCTACAACCCTTTTCTCTACGCCTGGCTGAACGAGAACTTCCGCAAGGAATTCCAGCTGGTTCTTCCGTGCTTCAAGGGGCTGGATCGACAGGCCGGTCGACGATCGATCTACAAATTAGAGAAAACCGACAACAATATCACTGTTGGGGAGGTTTTGCCGCACCATCAAGCGACTGAGAGCACTTGCCTAAACAGCGTCACTTCCCGAGAAAATCAGAAGGTGCACGAAGAGGTTATCCAACTCACCACTATTGGGGAGGAAGCTGCCACCAATGGTGAGGTCCGCGAAAACAACGGAGACGCCCCAACCACTGGCGACTTGGGGCCTGGCTCACCTACCAGAAAAGATGCAAGGTAAGTTGTTACTAATGGTAGTAACATAATATACAAATTAATGTCAAGTAGTTACTAGTGGTAGCAACATAATTAAAAAATTAATGTGCTTCATTCTCAACCAGAAAAGATCCCAAGCAAGTAGTAACACAATTGGGGTAGTAACATTATTCTAAAATTAATGTCATGTAGTTACTAGTGGGAGCAACATAATTCTTAAATTAATGTCATGTAGTTACTAGTGGGAGTAACATAATCCTTAAATGAATGTTCCTCACACTCATTTGGATTGTCTTGAGATATTTTCTAGAGTAGCAGTCTTTAGGGAGATTGAATACCTTGATTAGACGTTCTAAAAGTACTCCTTGATCGATTAAGTCTTCGATAAAATTTGGAACACCAGATCTTATGAAAATGAGTTTTTACATAGAAGGAAATATTCGCGTACATTTCTAAAGTTTTCCACGCAAATATATTTACCAGTTAGAAAACAAGAAAGAAATTCTCAACTCCACTTTTTTTGCAAGTTAAATCACGAAAAATGAGTTTTAAGTTCTTAATTACTAATACGTATGTTATTAATGATGAGTAGGATAGAACTGGGACGTACCGCTGGCCTGGTGATGCTGAAACGTGCCTTCAAAAAATAGAAGAAATCGTAAACAGGAGGTAATTTCTCGAAAATAACGAGAAACCGAGAAAAATAACAAGTTGAGAATCGCTGCCCTGAAAGTCTATTGTTTTTTTCGAACTGTAAAATTAAGCTACACCTTTAAGATTGTCCTCCAAGTCGCTAATTCATTCATGACGCAATGATAAGTATTTTACGCTTTTCAAGTCGTTTTCTTGTTAATTTTCAGTTCAATTTTTCTAAGCGGTTGGAGAATGTCTCCGCTGTTCATAATTGCAGGCAATTTTTTTTTTCAAAATTTTGTTCTTTGGGATTTTTAAGTGACTTTAAGAACTACTCGGCAAGCTCGTATTTTGCTATTTAATATTATGTTACCATTTAATGCCATTACGACATGCCAGAGTTCTGCTATGCGTGACTAAGCCAGTTTATTATTCTTCGACTTAATACTTTTTCATTCCCGTTCGTTGGTTTTGTTGGGCTGCTTTTTTGCTTTTTTATTCATCCCACTTCACGAGGCTAAGCTTCGCAAATTAAATTTATTCAAATTCTTATTTTTTCTCATCCAATTCTGGTATAAATTTCTCATTATACAAAAATCATAGTCAAGAATGGCTCAAGTTCCAATATTTTTATTCAACGGGAGAAGTAATCCTTTTTACAATTTGAAGGAAATTGATTTACTCCTTTCGTAATATAAATTTCAGGCGTAGGATTAATTTTATTTTATATCGTATATTTCTTCAGTGTTTTTTTAATTTTTTGTTCTAAATAGCGATTAAGAGCGAACTAATGTTTTATCCACTTATAAATAGAAGCTGCCACTGCACTCAGTAATTAAATGTTTGAGAGCAAATTGGTTTCGCATTTTGCTCGATTCTAGTCACTCCGATAGAATTTAACGCTGAACTTGAACGTTTTCCCGGCCTTGACATTCTGAACGAGAAACACGGGAGATATCTAAGTACCCATGAAGGGTCTTATTTATTCTTGAGTGCAAATTCGATGAGCAAAAATGGCAATTATGTCAACCTCTCTCAAGTCACTGAAACTATTTACTCGATAATGCTACTAGCTGGGTGTGAGATTTCTCTGTTTCACTCATTCATCACTACTGATCAGAAATGACATATCGTCATTTCATGAATTCCTAAAGGGATCCAATTCTACGAAATACAAGCTAGAATGCATACGGATTTTAAGTATCAATGAAAAAACGATGGATATCGAATAAAACATTTACTTGTAAAAAGGACGGTGTAAGCGTTCGCTGGTCATCAGCTCAGAAATGTAGAAAAACTCACCAGTAAAAGTTTTGAAGGAAACGGTGATAATTCATTGTTACCTTCACTCCATTTTCCTAAATTTTCACCGTTCCCGTTACCCCGTTTTTTTCAAACATTTATTTAGCTGCTGAAAAGCCAACACCCTGAACGTTTTTTTTGTAAGTAAACCTTAACTCAATATTCCTCGTTCCCTGATTTTACTTTTAGAATGCAATTCTCCATAACGTTCTTTCCGAGTAGAAGCCCAATTTCACAGCCTTCAAAACAAAGTTTTTCAAGTGTCAAAACAAAGTTTTTGAATGCATTTGAGTTTCGCAGGTCCTTTTCTCACCATTCGCCTTCTCTTGAAACTCAGCGTTCCTTCCTCGAGCCCCAAACACTTCAACGGTTTCCGATTTCTCGCTTCAAGCTCCGGCTACTCCAGCTTAAGCGCTCGGACGTCCTGAAAATATTTTCCTCGCGTAAAATTATCAGATTTTTCAAAGGCGGGCATTTTGGCGGCATCCGCCAAATGTTGGCTCCTGATTTAAAGCTTTTAAGGGCTGCTAGTCAACTCGACGTCTCCAAAGAATCTTGAAAAACATGTGAAGGTTTTTGATTTCTATTTAGTAGCTCATTTTTGGCGAAGCGTTTCCATGAAATTTGTCGGATAAAGCTGAATCTTTTTTAATCATAGCGCTTATATCGGGGCAAAAAAACATTTCTTTCTAAAACCAAGATGTAATACTCGTTGTTCTAAAGCATTTTTTATGCGGGATGATACTCGTGAATGAAGAAAATCTTTTGATAATTTCATTTTTCAAGAATGTACTTAAATGAATAGCGATACACCAAACACCATCCACGATTTCTAACAATGTTCGCAACAAATACATATTTTTTCTCATAAATGCATCTTTTCTCTATGCATTATGCGTCGGAAAATTATCAATAAAGCAGTTCAAGTAAGCGTGACAACTTTCTCGTTCACCAATGTGGGTTGCCATAAAGAATGAGTGTTCCTTCTAACACGCTGGGCTACCCTCGTGTAACACTGATTTCTATAACAATTTCATTACTTATACCGGTACACAAGTTAAATTCCTTAGCGCAGTGAAATGTTTGCGTGCGTCGTTGAATAAATATACTGAAATAAACAATGCCAACTGGGTCGCTTAACATTCAAACATCATGTGATGAGAAATGTAAATAAATAATGCATGCTTATGAAATGCTGCGCTGAAGAGCGCTGTGTGACATTTCATTAGCCTGCTATTGACGACCTTGTAAACTAATTGCATTGATTTCCCCACCAAACTTTTTGTGTTGAGGGACACAGAACCAGCATTGCTGAAATGCGCAATTGAATCTTTAATATCCTCCTAATTAAAACTTGCGAGAGTTCTAAGCAATTTTGTTTGAAATATAGTGAAAATAAAGCGAATCCCCTGGCAAATCTATTAGGTCTAATTATTTCGGTAAACATAATTATTTGGGTAAAGTTAGGTTAAAATTTACTCTGCAAAACTAGAACAATAGTATTTGGAATTCTGGTCATCAGCACGGGGCAGATTGTGTACATCGACTTTAAATTTTATGAATTGCTGCCGCGTGATTAATTGCTTTTCATCGTGAAAAGTGTTCGCTCAAGATTAATTTCTGGTTTGTTTTTGCCCCCTTTTTTGGCGCTGAAATTTTAAGCCTCACCAGCTCTCACAAACGTTGGCGTTTTCTTGTGTATTCTTGCAAAAAATATGATTGTGGAGGAAAACTTTTCTGCTGTAGCTCGCTGCGATGCCGTAATTTGATGCATAATTATAAGTTTCGTTCCGTGTTTAATTGGTTTATCTGGCGTAAAATGACTTGCTCTACCAATTTCCTACAGATAAAATTGAAGGTGATTTGAGTATGATTTCAGAACAACATAGTGTTCTTGTCTCCAGCATTTTGATTGATAGTTTTTATACTAAATCTAAACTACGCATGAAAACTTATCTTACAATCCCGGCTGTTGGCAGCATCGGCCCTCATAGCAGTTACATGCTGTTTGATGTCTTCAAGGTGTACCGGAAAAAACAACGGGAGTTAGAAGTAAAAATATTTTTATTCGGGACTGCGTTGATTGAAAAAATTCACGCGTTCAGAAAACCATAAATTCAAGGCTGTAGCTCTGCAATGTTCATGCTTAAATAATACGCTTACTATTCGTTTAATAATCATTAAAAAAACAAAAATAACAAATTTAGTGTTCAATAATCATTAAGAAAATATCTATGTGTTTATGGTTATACCCAGATAGTTAGATAAAAACCAGGAATATATGTCTGGAATTCAGTTGTTGTTAATTATAAGTCACATACAGAAAAATTCTTCGAAATGTCGTTTTACAATTTGTCTATTTCTAGACGAGTCATTTAATTTTTACAATTTCTTATTAACTCATCTATTCAATCTTTTCGGTGAAAAATTGTATGTGTCGTAATAAAGAGATTTATTGGATGCATTTTTATGTTATTGTAACGCAGAAAAATCTCAAAAAAGATATTTTAAAAAATTAGGATCGTATTACAGTAAGTTTTAGGTAGAGTTGTCTGAGAAAACTGTCAATTCCATCCAACTTTAAATTTGGCATAAAAGGCTAAACTTACCTAAGCAGAGATAGTTAAATCTCTGGTGTGAAATCCGTAGAGTTTTTAGAATGGTTTACCTGTAAGAGGCTCTCAAGTTTTCACTGCTGATGTGGTGCACTTTAATGGATAAATTCTTACAGAGCCCTGTTTATAACAAATTTCCATGAATATCATATATTTTAGGTTTTAATTAATTAAATTAGTTTAAAATTGTGTCGAAATTCTTATTCTAAACTCGAATTACAGTTTGCAGGAGAGATAATGAAATCTCAGTAGTAAATTCCGTAGAGTTTTTAGTAGGAAAGGCGTCATTGGTATCTGCCATGGTAGAGGAAACAAGGTAGGGTCATTTCTATGGGGGAAAATACACTTCTTCTTGTTCGGATAGCCAATAGAAAGGCTTTATTTCGAACAAATTTTATGACCTCACCAAAACGCCGTGACGTTAGGCCAATAGTGGAGACGGATTTAGGGGTGGCAGTGCTACCAGATGCAATGTGATCGTTGCCGTTGGTTCGTTGCCGTGACGTTAGCAAACCCACACAGTTAACGAAAAAAGACTTGTATGACCCTACCTTGTTTCCTCTACCGTGGTATCTGCATCCCAGTAAGTGCAGGGCGTGAGGGATATACGATCACAAATGTCCAATGAAAGTTGTGGAGCTCTGGCTGTAATTTCATACTAAGGTGATTAATTTATTTTCAATGCTGTGAATGCATGAATATTAAACTGAATGCTAATATTCTTCACGGTGCTGCATACGCTCGTTTTCAGTTAATCAAGCCTTAAACGGTTTGAGGACATTTTGTCATTTTGTTACTGTTAATATGTTCTTCAATTTTTTGCTAATATAGCTGACAATGTAGCTGTCACCTGGTCACACAAATCTTGATGGAGTTTCAATCAAATGTATAGTAATATTATATTAGTATATAATTTTATTACTTATAATAAAATGCATATTACTGTGTGTAGTACGAAGCCCGTCTAGACACTAAACATAGTGTTCCTTTCCAAAGCATCCTGTAGGAAAGGATTCTTGCAAGGGTAGGATTCTTTTTCTTAATAAATAAATTTATGTTTATCCGCCTTTCAGAGAGACCCTTTTGGTTATCCACAGCATTGATAAACCACCCTAAGTATGCATTATATATCATTGAATGGTATATTATTTGTGGTTTTAATTTCGGAATTATTTCATTTATGTTTCTGAATTGTAAAATGGAGTGAAAAAATAATGGAATAGAAGAAAGAACCACAGTCCGTATATTTCTGCGCTGTAATCTCCTAAACTCATTATAATGTAAGCTACAAGAATACCCTAAGCCAAAAAATATTCGCCAAGCTTAATAGTTTCGCAATAATAGTGTTTCCATACCTCAATTATTTATTGGATTGTGCTCAGACCAGAACATCACTCGGAAAAAAACGTGAGAAGCATTTCAAACAAATTAATTTTACTTCTGCAGCCTTCTTTTCATTTAAAAAACATGATTCAATTTGAGGCTAGTTAACATTATCTTATAACCAAATCATCGGCAAATTAGAATACAAAGGGAGGGAACAATCTTGAGCTTCCTTTCGAACAGCGATAGAAGCGATAGAACGTGTTTCAAGTCAACGCGTATCTCAACGCCTGAGTCGCATGAGCGGTTGGACTTCCGAAAGTTCTTAAATAAGAACTTTAATTAAAACGGAGTGCATAAACTACATTAAAACGCAATTCATACGCAACGAGGAAGAAGCCAATACTCGAATTTCAACGTTTCCTAAGTACAGGAAAATGGCGTAGCGAGACCGATTGTCTAGGCATATTTTAAGCATTAAAGTAAAATCTCTAAAGACATTGGGTTACAGCGGTAAACTTATAGATCTTAAGCGAAACAATCAGGATACATTAATAAATTAATTAAATTTTCCTTTCCGTGCCAGCTTGACCGCAAATTTATCAAATCCGAAGAAATCCTTTTTCTCAGCCGACAACTTCGTACAAAAACTTTGAGAATGCGATTGATGTACGTGTTTGTTGTGGCGTAGAGTCTTAGAAGCATAGGCGACGGTTTGTGAAATTGAATTGCCGAAAATATGACCGCAGACTCATACTAAATTTTCTCAGTCGTCCATCAAATCAATCTGATATAAATGTCAGTAGTTATTGTTCACTATTTACTTGCAAAATGTATGTAAACTAATAATCAGTGAAGCAGTAAAAGTCGTGTTATTTTATTATGGATAGTTCATCGTTTCTATTTTATGTCTAGACATTATTAATATTGAAATCATTTTTCAGGCTAAAGTAATTCACCTGCCAGTTCAATAATATCATTCATCAGTTGTGAAAATTTCGTTGCGTCCATATCGCATCCGATCCATTAATTCATTAGCGGCCAATTGGAATGCATTCGGTTGATCAAACCTTAAACTGTTTGAGGATATTTTTTATTTCGGTATTATTAATATGTGGTACAATTTGTTGATGATATAGCGGACAATTTAGCTGCCGTCTGAACATTCTAATCTCAATGAATTTTTAATCAAATTGTTCCAGAATTCATTCGTCAATTTACTCAACGAGACCGTGCACATTAGGCAAAACGCTTGCACTCTAACGACTTAGTGCGTTGCTCTTTAAAATTTTAATACGCTCATATGGACGTGTATATATAATCATTTTTAGCTCAGGGCGCACAGAAGTCTGTTTTACACTTGTGACTCGGTAAAATGTAACAATATATTGCACCTGTACCTGTTCGCTGGACATCTCACCAGAGATTCTAAAAGAACACTGTCGTCCGTTTGAGATCACAGAGCGAGCTTATTACATCGCAGCAAACATTGTACGGCTTACCACCCCAAATACCTTCGTCATGGTTTATTTTTCTCCTGTTAAATGTAGGTCTTCCGCAGAGTCAGGTCGGCTCTAAAATACAGCATTCGTAATTCACGGTAGTCGTAACTCTAAACTTTCTGTGTTGGAGGCAGAGAGTTATTGCTGGCGCAGATCATTCTGCATCGTTCAGCTTACATACCTTCATTTTGTGGGGTTATAAAAACTGGCTTCAACTTTTGTTTTCGCTGAATTCAAAGCGTTGTAAACTAGGAGAATGCTTTCACAAGTAAAGGATTTCTGCTAAAATATAAATTGGTCCTGAAAATATCGAAGGTTATGCAAGTCCTAATGGATAGGTCGTCGACGATGCACAACACATTTCTCATGCCTTGTGCTGAAACATTTGCAGATTCGTTTATTTGAAACATTTGTTTTACCAAAAACTGCAATTTTACTCACGGAAAAGCCGTCATGATAGCATTAACGAGCAGGCTTTAAAGTTACGTTTTGAATGCTGAGATGCTCTTTATGTTGTTTTTAAAAATACGATTGCAAGTAACGTCGTAAGAAAAAGGAAAACTTCAAACCTTTTCACGCAATCAAATGTTGCGCAAAAATTTCCCCGCAGAAACTCCAATTGTACAATATAATACCTGATTTTCTATGTAAAAAGCATTTTAAAACTCGACTACGGCGGATTGTCTCCTCAGCAACATCTTACCAACAGATACGTGGTGGAAAATATAAATCATTTCCAAACTACTAAAGTTGGGATCAACTGAGCAAACTGACATTTTTTTTCGAGTGAGCGGAACCTGTCGAAAAAACTTGTAAGTTTTTAGGTTATTAAACCAAGAATTTTTAAACGCAGCTATTTGCGTGTAATATTCAGTTTCCAGGCCAAAAAATTCGAACGCATCTGAGAAAAAACTGCTTGAATTTGCAGAAAAGTTACTGTCTCATTTCAGGCTTTGCGATGCACGTTCTTCTATGTAATTATAGTAAAAACATTCCATGCGCAGGTCGTCTCGTAAAATAAGAATGAAATGTTGTGCGTACGTGCTGCAGGAGATTTAATTCAAATTAACCACATCTGTTTTTGCAACGAGGCTTCTGCTGGCGATATTGCATGGCCCGTAGTTATTTCTCACAGATTACATTCTCTGCGAGGCAGCATCGAGAAAATATGAAGATGAATCCTGGAGTTTATGTAGCACTGTTGGAAGGAAATGTCATGACTTTGTGTGCGAAAACTAACATTCATAATGGTGCATAAGCTTACTCATCCTATTTGAAACATAACTGTTTCACTGTTTTGCACTGTTCCATTTACCAGGTTTTACTGCACTGAGGGTGGAATCGGAGATTCTAAAACTTTTGCAGTTAAAAAAGTGTTCCTTTTTACATTGGTTCTTTTTTTCAAATTACGCATAAGATTTAAAAAAATCGCCCTCTTAATTCTATGACATAGAAGAGAAGCGAAGAAAAATTTCAGTGATGTCACACGAGGTAAAAGGTTTGGTCTCCCTCAACCTCAGAGAAAAAACAATTGAACTTCCTAAGCTAGTCCAATTTGAGAAGAGCGACGCTCTGCTATATTCCATTTGGATTAGCTGCATTGAGGGGAGTGTTAATAACGCGTTATCCATTTGTGCTAATAACGTGGGGAAGTGTTTTTTCCACTCATTTGCCCATCATTTCCAGGCTTGAACAATGTAGAAGAATACCATTTTAAATTATGATCGCTGTACTTGAAACCCGTTTGTTTTATTTAGGGAGGGTGAGGAACAAAATTTGTGACCAAAAATATCAGGGAAGTTAGAAATGCAGCACCCATAGAATTATTTCATGAGAAATGGTGTGTACCAGTTTTATTCAAAGTAGAGTCGCTTGTTGAAATTGCAAGCGTGGGCACTACTCTACACGCAAACCTGACAAGAGGGTTGTGGCATTAAGAAAACTTTTCATGGTTCGTTATTTTTTTGAATCCCTCTTATGAGTGCATGTATATTTTATTAAACAATTGTTCTTATCAGGCAATTTCATACCGTTTAATGAGTAGCTTACTGTGTCAATAACTTGCTGGATGAAAATCGTGCTTTCCATGTAAATAGAATTAAATTTAGAATTAAATGTTCAAATTGGAAGTGAAATACCAGAAAATAAAATATGCGCAAAATACAGCTAACGCTGACATCGCAGAAGAAGAAGATCATGTATTTATTCGGAAGAGGCATAATGAGGATTAGGCCGCTAAAGGAGAGGCGGCAAAATGTTTCATGTAACAGGCAAAATGAATGCAAAAAACTGTTGATCTGAAAAGATACTCAGCAACCTAAAAAAACGAGCGTTGCGAAGTTTCAGGAAGTGAGGAAAGAATACGGAACGACGTCATTCGCACGGTACACAACAAAAGCTAAGGAGGTAAAGGAAGAACACCCAACAATTTCGCTCGTACGATGCCCAGCCAAGGTAGGAAGGCAAAGAAAGAAACCTAACAATTGCGCTCGTGCGATACACAACAAAAGCTAAGGAGGTAAAGGAAGAACACCCAACATTTTCGCTCGTACGATGCACAGCTAAAGTTAAGAAGGCAAGGAAAGAAACCTAACAATTGCGCTCGTACGATACACAACAAAAGTTAAGGAGACAATAAAAGCAGACAAACAATGTCCCTCATAGGAGACCCTGCAGAGCTGAAGAGGTCGTCAGAGACTCCAGGGAGCAGTCCCAGCTACGGAAATGACTTGCTCCTGATAAATTGGCTCTCGTTAAATGTTACGCGTCCGCATTCGGTACGGTCGAGGCAATTATACTGAGGGCCGATTTTGCGGGCGTCTTCTTTTTGTAATCGATTTTGCGGGTATGTTTTCGGTCACAATACTTCGCAAAATTCCGAATGTCTGAAGATAAATGGTTTGTTACAGCTCTTCTTGCTCAGAGTTTCAGACTGTCTGAAGATTTATATATGTTTTTTTACAGCTTTTCATGCTGAAAATTTCATAATTATTAACGCGATTAGAGTAACTTTTGCCTTCTACAGGGTAATTTTTTTAGAATCATACATTCATGAAGCAGCGTCTCAAAGAAGTGGTTTCTAAACCGAAATATTTGTTTCACAGTTTTTGAGCCACAAGGAAAGTAACATTCAGCCTGCATGCAGATCTATTATTGGAAAAAATGCGATAAAATTCTCATGGCGTTCTTAATGATGTAACTTTCTCTTGGCTTGATGGTGTGCCAGAAATGGCGAACAAGAATCTCAATTCAATAAAATAATCAAAATATCTGCAGTTTTTACAGTTTTAAGAGTGATTGTTAATTTGTGATTTTAAAAAGTTATTACTAACGCTTAACTCAATGTAACTAATCCGATTATGCCCTGTTTTGACATACGGGAAAACGAATTAATAATTTTGACCCATTAACGCCCCAAAGTACTATATATCTCCTCTTCCGAAAATGGCCTTAATCTATTGGAGTTCTGCGTAAATTTATTCTTCAGTCTCTTATTTGAAGTTCACTGCCGAGTGGCAGCTCCTTTCTAACTTTGATGCCGGTGACATCGTGATACCAGTGCGAGTCATTTGCAGGTTGTGATGATAAGGTTATTTTGAGTACAAGAATTCTAACGTTGAAGATTTAAATTTTGATTCTTAAATTTGAGACGGTTCTCAAAAAGCGTGCTCGCACACAAACAAATAGTTGGACTATACCAACTAGAGAAGTTCGGAATGAGAGCAGCACCTGAGATGTACCTACCACGGTGGCACGGTTTTCTGGCCACTTCAGCTGTCACCAGGGACCTCAACTAACAGAGAAAGCCGAGAAAACAGCATCTTTTCTCCGCATATCGTCGCGGCTTTAGTTCACAAATTGCGTTTTTGTTGGTTTTATCGCAGTCTAAGTCTGATAACATTATGGGTGCAGTTTTACTGTTTCATTTAAGGGCATTGGAATTAACGTATTCAATGAAGTGTGCGTAAGGGAGAAAATGACTTGATCTTTACGCATGAACAGGATTACTTTCGATTGATCAGTAAAAATGTTTTTTGATAGCTTTCTAAAGAGGGGTTTTTACATTTTTTAACACTTAAGTCCAGGTGTGCATCAGTTTGCTCCCATTTTAGGGAAAAGTATTCACATGAGCAGAAAAGATCCAGCCAATGATCATGACCAATCATTTCGAATTTTCAAAATTCGTTGTATTTCAGAAATAAAACCGATGAAAAAGTTTCGGAGCGTCAAGAGCGTAATGCCTAATTTCTTCGTAGTGACATTCAACTGAATATGCTGGAAAAATACCTGAATTATTCAATTCATATGAATATTCGAAAATTATAATCAATATTTTGTACTGCAAAGATGTATCGAAATCTGGTTCAAAGTAATAATGAACTTTGTTTTACAAGATTTCTAAAACATCGAACAATTGTTCGCTAAATTAAAGATTTAGTAATGAGATCCTTGTTCAGTGGATGCAACTGTCCTTTTATTTTCACTAAGATCACTTTTTTGTCAGTGTATGATAGCCGATGTTGCTTATCCTTTGATCAGTTTTTTGAACAAGCTTTCTTATTACGAGTTTGAGACTGACTTGAATTTCCCTGATCTACTCATTAATATAAAATGAGTACCTGAGAACTTCTACGGCTACGTCGTTAGGAAAGTTTTCGGTGAGTTTGTAACCTCCGCTAAGTTTTAGCTATTGAAACGAACTTACTAAATTAAATCGTTCAGCGGGTCGATACGAACACTCAATCAAAACTTCAATGAACGAACTGACACTATAATGTTGCAACGCTCAAAGAGGCAGCAAAACATGCCTAACCAATTCCTTGCAGAAAGGACACGCTACGAATTTCAACATAACTACGCAGTTAACGTCACATTCAATCATCTCGGGACATGTCTGCGCTTAAGAGAACAGTAAATTTACGTTTTTCATGATCCACTTCAGCAAGTTACGAACGACACTGAATGACACCGGAAACTGTTTGCTGTGGCACGCGTGTGCACAATAATTTCTCGCACTGAAGCAGCGTGCATTGGAGCATGCTCATCTCATTACCTTGCATCAATGGACGTGAGTGAGAAAGTAGGAGAGCGGGTATGAAGAGGCTCAATAGAGCCTCGCCGGAGCTTGGAGTGCTTGTTGTGCGTCCGCACTTCCGCAACTGCACTCCAGGTCTCCGGCCTCTCGGCACTCGCTGGCTTACACGAGACTTGTATTCCATGACTGCCATAGATGAATAGTGATTACATATGTTTAATGCTTACATGAAAATTGATTAAATATGATTATTGCATGAATGAATAGTGATTTCAAATGTTTAATTCATGATTGAATATTGATTGCAAATGATTATTGCATGATTGAAAAGTGATTACATATGTTTAATGCATGATTGAATATTGTTTACACATGATTATTGCATGATGGAATAGTGATTAAACATGATGATAATGTGAACGGTGCTTACATGTGATTACATGAATGAATGGTGGTTACATATGATCCTTATATGAGTGAATGAATAGTGATTGCAAATGATGATAACATGAATGGATGGTGATTACAGATGATGATTGCGTGAAAAGGGATTACAGATGATCACATGAGTGATTGGTGATTACAAATAATTACATGAAGGAATGGTGATTACAAATGATAACATGAATGAATAGTGATTAAATATGAGGATTACATGAATGAATAGCGATTACATTTGATGATATGACGATTGCATGAATGAATAGTTTTTATGAATGATGGTTACAAATTCAATTACATGTTACTAATAGTGGGTGAACACATTTGTATATTTATGCTGCAATTATACTGTAATTTTCGTTGGATAATTGGATGAATGTATTTATTGTATCGTTGTTTTTGGATGATTAAATGTTTGCATTTATGGCAGAATTATAACTGGATGATTGCATAAATGTGTTTATTGCACAATTAATGTTGGATATTAGATGAACTTGTTAAATAAATTATTGTTGCTGAATGATTGGATGAATGTACGTATTCCACAATAATTACTGAATAATTAGATGAATGTATTTTCTGCTCCATAATTAATGAAAGATTAAATGAATGGTATGGTTGATTCTTTTTGGAAAATAAGTGATTGATTTTTAGTGAAAAATATAAAGCGATTGGATGAACGTACCGCGTGTAGGATAAATGTAGCATAGTTTAATGAAAATGTATGTATAGTTCATAAAAAGCGTAATTATGCAGATGAATGTTTTGCGTAATAACAACTGGATTATTAGATTAGTGATATTTAAAATAAAAATAAGAATATAAGATGAATGTTTTGTTTACTAAGCAAAGGATGAATTTTATGCCAATTAAAAAACACAGTTGGATTATGTGAAAAATTGTTTTTTTACACACTGTTCGATATTTGGCCTTGTTTTCCTATTTCAGTCAGAATTTCCCAATCGCTTATCGTAAAGTTGTAACAGATGAAAATGTAGGATTGAGTCTTTTGATTAAGTGTTAGGCAGAAAATGCGCAAAATTGAATATGTTTCTGCCTCATAGAACTTGACTGAAAAGGGAATTGTGAAGACTGGCTTGGAAGTTACGAGCCTTACATGAGGCAAAGTGCAATTTTATTTGCTCGAATCAAATGATGCTATAATTTTGTTCGCCAGTGATGAGAAAATTAGGCCATGCGTTTAAATAATGGGAACAAGATTTAAGGAATGATAGGAACAATATTTTCGAAAATAATTAGAATAAGATTTAAAGTTTGAAAGGAAAGGAATGATAGGAACAAGATTTAGGGAATGATAGGAACAAGATTTAAGGAATGGTAGGGACAAGATTTAAGGAATGATAGGAACAAGACTTAAGGAATGTAGGAGCCATATTTCAGTTAATTGTTTTCTTTTCCATTGCTGTCCCACATTGAATTCCTCGTACGTATGTGTAAAATGCAACTGTGAAGATTGCCACATTGGGAGTTTCCAAAACAATGAAAAACTGCAAGCATTGTATGTATCTGATTACATATATCATTAGTAGCATTTTTAAATATATCATTTATATCTTCAAGATTAAAATATATATACTTTATAAGTGAATTCAGCGTTCTAAAATATTTCCATGCCTGCTCATCTGTTACTAGTTCTGACTGAAACAATCAACGCTTCCAATTTTTTCCTCATCATTGTGCTACCAAAATGTTTTGTTAAAATCCAGTCTGAATTTGGAAATGCGATCGAGTGTGTGCAGTGTTTGGAGTCTCGCACTGAGCGGACCAGGAATAAAACTAACTAAAGGCAGAGATAATCCCAAGCTTAGTCTTTGTCAGTGTGACGCCCCAGGAAATATCACTTTGAATAAAAATGATCTAAATCCTCACTGGATGCTCGGGCAGCCATTACAACAAACACTGAGGAATGTGTATTATTGTACTTATTTATGTCTTATGTTCTTTATCTTTATCATGTACGGTATGTTATTATATATGATAAGTTTTGTCTGACAATTTAATTCAGCCGATGAACTTGAAATAAATGCAGAGCCCAATGTAGCGCTTCACAGCAGCAAGCGGTAGAAAAAATGGCAGTTTGTTTGAAAATCTTCACTTTCCAGGAAGCAAAGTAACGCTAAGCTGATGTTGGGCGAATACTATTAAATCCATGAACCGCTTATTTGATACTCAAGAAATTTACTGTAAATTTTTTGTATCAAATAACTATAGAACCATGAAGAAAATCAATATTATTTTAGATCTACGATTTCCTGCAGAGAAAAACAGAAGACAAGGGCACGATTCGGCGAACAAATCAACCCGAAGAGGCAAAGCACAACGCCATTCGGGGAATAAGTTGTCACAAGCAGACCAATTAGTACGTAATTCGGATGATGGGTCAATACAACGAGGCCAGGTATATGCAATGCGCAGAAAAAATTGAATAAAAGAGACCGAGACTATTGAGGCATAACAAACTCAGCAAAACGAAACTCCAAGTCTAATTTGTCAGACAAAGAATGACTTGCTCACGTCCGGCAGCTCATTCGGGTAAGTTTGGTGCGTGTGTCTGCGGAATGCCGCGAGCTTTCTGGGAAATTGGCGGTCGCGTATTGCTTTATAAACGACACCGATATATTCGTCCTTATTTTCATGCCCATCGAAAGCATTTCCTTTTTAGCTAAAAAAACTAGTTTTGAAAAAACCTTTTGCTGGAAGAAAAATGAGATCGTCAAAAATGAGGTCGCGTTACTTTGCTATAACAAAACGCCAGTTTTGCTGAAACGCGTCACTGGAGATCAAAATTGAAATTTTTATTTTGTTTCGACGACATTCGTGCAACTCTATTCATTCACCCTCGCAATTTTGTTCATGCAATTGCATAAATTTTTTTTTATTCACATTTTTTATATTACAAAACACCATATTTTTTTATTTTACACTACATTTATTGCTTCGTAAACAATTTAATTCTCATGAACGATTGTGGGCAGCAAGTGTGTCCTATAAAACTTCTCTAGTCATCGAGCAAATTACAGGCGAGATGAAGCCTAATTGCGGAAGAGAGAGCAGCATAATTGTGAGGGGTATTAATTGTAATATTGAAAATTATGGTTTGGTATTTCAAATACACAACAAATAAAATATAAATTGTTTTTATTAAAATACTTTTTAGTTATACGAACGATCATCAGATTTTTTACTTTCTCGAGTGTGCAGAAATGAACTGAAACACAATGCAATTGCTTTTTCGAGTGCCCTCTTCCTTTAATCAGACATGACTTTGTGAAGGGTTTGTCGTTGTCGCGCGATGCCGAATTCATATTTTGAGAGCCTTGATCTTTTCCGCACAAAAATACAATCATCGTATTATTTCAACTTTTTTAAAGCGTTAACCGTAGCTTAATCTATGTTTGACACCGCGAGGATCAATACATTACGATGCATTTTATGCTCTAAGTATTATTTTACGGTGAATTACTCTTCACATTCTACTGGGCATTCTGCGTTTTACTTGAAGTTCTACCTTGCGTTGAACCTTACGTTCTACGGTACTGCCAACGTTGCATTTCATATTTTACCTATCGTTGAACCCTACGTTTTACAGTGCAGCCTGCGCCAAACTTTATGTTCTACCCTGCATTGTACGTTGCATTTTAGGGTGCCAGAATACGTTACAGTCTCCAGGTACCCTTTATTTCACAATACGATCTATGTACAATTCGGTTTACGAAGCGTGACTGAAGAGCGAAAAGATCGACATGCACACAAACAAGAGGACGGACGAGCGGACTTCGATGCTTGTGCAGGACAAATGAGCGGTCAGCTTCTGCATCAAAATGTTGATCTAACTAATGGAATTTACCTGCACCGACAGATATGCAGGAGCGTCAACACTCCCTCACTCTGAATAAATTTGAAGCTTTGTTTTAGACGAGCGTCTCAGGTTCGTGCAAGGCAGAGCAGGCCACTAGATCCCTGCTGCGCCATTATGTTGCCATCAAAGCAACTTGCACTTGAGTTTACCCTGAATTTAAAGGCTTTTAAATCCCAACATAAAAACGAATAGGTGGTCATCGTACAGAATTTCTACTCGTGCCAATTAACTGGCTCAAGGTTGATTTCTGACAGTTCCCGAAATAAATCTAATACTTGCCGAATTCAGCAAGCAAAAACAATATTTGTTCTGTCAGTGAAAGAAATTTAGTATTCTAGGAATAGTTTCTTAGATGATGTTTGCATGTAATTGGACTGCACGATTTCTTCAAAATTTAGCAGAAGCTCATGGTTAAATGATGACCAGTGCACTTGATTTAACTGAATTTTGTTGTTAACTGTTTGAATAATGTTCAAATTAAACCAAAAAGACTCTTTCTTATTTATTATTATTTTGTCCGCTCGTAACTTGTTTCAGATGCCTGCCAAATTTAAAACTGCACCCGGCACTCATTTAAAAATGAATGAAAAAAAATAGCAGCGTTGTTTAGACACTTCGAGAGACGTCACAGGAACAACTCCATTTCCAGAACATGTTCAGTGCATCAGTGACACGCGTGGGAGTTTTATTGCACGTCTCGAACTTAACCGTTTAATTTACAGAGGAGTTTCAATGCAAAAGAAAAATAAACTTACTTCTCTCGCCTTCGAGGATTTTTTATCGTGGTGACAATAACAGAGGCTCAATATTGTCTCGCTTTTCATGTGGTGAATCGCACGTTTCAGGTTACGTGCTTCTTCCTGTTGGGAATAGCAAGGAGTTAGCTACAATCCTTACTCAGCAGAGGTGAATGAAACTGAAGTGCGATGTTGACACTGATCACAAGATATTTATTTTTAAATACTAGCACGATGAAAAAAGGGGAGGAAGTTAGTTGACGTAGGAAAGTTGGAATAAGAAAGTTAATTGACCCATGAAAGCGACGAACTGTGAAAAAGTAAAAAAATTAGTTGTGTACAGGAGGCAAGGAAATCTGAATCATCTGAATATTGAGGTAGGTCGTACTTTGTGTCCTGGTATGATATTTCAAAGCAGAATGTTAGAATAATGAAATGCAAATGAGTACAGCCAAAAAAAAAGATGCAGAAAAGAAATTGAAGACATTTTTTTTTTAAGGAACAAACCACGCAAAAGGCCATAAACAGTTTTAAAAATGTATGATTACTAAAGTTGAATAGCTAAGTGTATCGGCTGAGTATCTGACTCTGCAATCGGAACTCAAGAAAATAATATATGAGGTTACCGTGAGTCATGAGAAAAATCATGTTAGAAATCTAAGAGAATGATTTGAATCCTATGAGAACGATATTTGAATTCTATGAGCATGATATATGATGTCTAAGAGAATGATATACGAGGTCACAATGAAACATGAGAGACATGAAATTAGAAATCTAAAAAAAAGGGGTTCAGATAGAAGGAAATATTAGTATAAGTTTATACAGGGCAAAAATAAAGGCAATGAAGGGTAAATTCATGAATTAGTCATACATGGATACAAAATAAGATAAGATGCTGGAAGAAAAAGCAGTTGAGATCTATTGAGGAGACACTAGTACCATGAATGAATAGAGAGAAATCATAATACTGTCAAATCTCTCTATGCCATCAGATTTTGAGATGAAGTTTCAAGATATCTCACAGAAATCTTGAAATACTTGGCAGAGACCCTTTGGAATATTCCTCAGAGGAGTGGTTCGATGAGCCCTCTTGGAACATCGGAATTTGATCCTCAGTACTGCCTCTCTCGCCTACATTATTGATCTTTACTTGGGTGTCTGTAATCCAGCCTGTTGAACAGAACACAAGATTTGGAAACGACTTAGGGAAATCTTGAGTGGGTATCCGAAGCTATAACATCATTTGTATAGGGAAAATGGATCTCAAAGTGGATGTAAACTACAATAAAATGCAGAAGATAAGATACAGATTCAAATGAATCGCTGTAATACCCAGTAAATCTTTTTGACTGATGTATCTATAATTTTAGAAGCCCGATGCAGAAGCTATTCAAACACAGCTGAAATCATAGATGCTCCAGCGAAAAAATTTAGAACATGTGTTTTAATTTTTAATTAGGTATTGATCTTAGATGCCCGGACGTTAATTTAATACATAAGATGTTACTTTAGGAACATGAAGAATAAATAATATAATTTGGATTCCGGTAGTCTATTCTCATTTACGTGCTTAGTATTGAAAAAGGAGGAATACCATCAGCTTATAGTTGATTGATTTATTTTAGACTGATGAGCATTATAAATTAATAAAAATACAACTTCAACCACGAAATAAAATACGTAGAGCTTGAAGATCCTTTGAATCTAAAAATGCAATACCACGATTACGAGGATTTGAACAAACATTACTGATAAGATTGTCAACATTACGCAAGGAATGATGTCGTGATAAAGTTTCCTTATTGGTGCAAGAAAATTGCAACTCAAAGTTATGGGAAGAGATGAAACTTTGAGGATAAAAGCAAACTGAACGACGCTTTTTACAGAAGCAGTTTATTTTGAATCGAGAGATTTCCAATGCCTCATTCCAAAGCCAATTAATTGCTAGAAACTAAATTTTAGCTTTTCGGTCAACTTATATGGATTCAAAACCTCAAATGTTTTTTTCTATTTTGAGACTCATATTGAAAATATGGTGCAATCGAGAAAATATTCCGCCCCTTTGCTTGATTTTGAAATCAAAGGAATTTGTTATTTAATACAGGAGCCTTTTTATGAACTTATTTGCGCATCAAAACGATAGGATCATGAGTCGCATTATGATTAAAATAACTTTAACTTCCAATGGGATAAGCGCTCATTCGAAAATTTTATGATAAATATATAAAATATTCCTGCAAAAAGTCGAAGGCTTCTCACTGAGCACAAAAATACTGAAAATAGTGGGGAGACTTTCAACCAGATTGTTGGAGACTGCATTATTTAATGGCAGAAATTTACTCAACGAAAACGTTAAAAACAATTTTTCGACGACAAACATTGTGAGAAAAAATTTTCTTAGAAAACTTTTGTTTTTTTAGATTTAACTTTAGTTGAAATCTTATTTTAGTTTCAATTGAAATTCAAGTTGGAGTTTAAGCTAAAAAAGTTTAGCTGAGATACAATATGTAAATTTATTAAACAGTGATGGCCAGCATTCGCAAAAATGAGTCACAAAGAACATTTGATAGCACTTTTAACAAGGAATTGGGGCCCATTCCACTTCAGTTTTACCTATTGCAGTCAAAGTGTTAATAAGCTATGAAATCTTCAAGTTCATCGCTGCCATCATAGGAGGGACTCAAGTTTTATATTAAGTTCGATCCATGAAAAAAATCCTACGAAGTCTCACCTTTCGGGGTGGGTTGTTTATTTTTCAATTTTCATCAAATCTGACGCATGCACAGAAAATAAAATTTGGTGTATTTCTGTATTGAACTATGCGAGCACGACTGGAAAGAACATTCAGAAGATTTTGGCGCATTGGTTCATCATTCGTACCGCTCAATGTTTCTCTTACAAAGCTGTTGCTGTACGAAAGACTATATAGAACAGGGGTTCCTAACATTTCTTTCGCCCCTTATCAGTAAAGAAATTTCATTCGTACCTCATACCCTCTGAAGTAAAATATCAACATATCACCATTCACCTATTTACCCGGAACTTTCTCGCACCCCCTGGAATATTGTCTCCCACCCCCTGGAATATTGTCTCCCACCCCCTGG
>JACJUY010002364.1:97401-109542 GCA_014220935.1 Platorchestia sp. MABIK | reverse complement strand
TCGTGCATTAGTTGATCTTAGGTTGTGCATTAGTTGATCTTAGGTCGTGCATTAGTTGATCTTAGGTTGTGCATTAGTTGATCTTAGGTTTCATTTCGAACTAAACATTCCACATCGAAATAAATGTTCCATGTCAAATTAAACATACCATGTCAAATTAAACATACCATGTCAAATTAAACATACCATGTCAAATTAAACATACCATGTCAAATTAAACATACCATGTCAAATTATACATTCCATATTGAACTAAAGAAAGCCGAACGGTTCAGAAGTGGTGTTGTGCGCACTGCCGAGGATCATCAACTACAACAACATCACCACCACTCGGAAGGTGATGACGTGTTTGTGGTGAAAGGGAGCAGTGTGGAAAAGTGCTTCCAGTCTCCTTCACCTCACGAACTCAAAATCAGACTGAAGCCTAAAGGTTTGACTGTTTTATAAGTTTTCAAAGTCATTTTAGTCTGACTTCTTTGCAAGTTTTCAAAGTCCCATAAATTATTAGACTACTGTTTTGCAGGTTTTCGAAGTCCCGTAAATGGTCAGACTATTGTTTTAATAAGTTTTTAAATTCATTTTAATGGCAAGATTATTGTTTTACATGTTTTCGAATCCACGGAAATGGTCAGACTGTTGTTTTGCAAGTTTTCAAAGTCATTTAAATGGTCAACTATTATTTTGCAGGTTTTCAAAGTCAGAGAGTACTTGTTTTACTAATTTCAAAGTCAGGTAAATGGTCAGACTATTCTTTCCCAGTGTTCAAAGTCACGTATGGTACAGATTGGTCGAACTAATTCATTTTTCAAAGTTGCCTGAAAGCCATTTAGAATATGCTGGAATTGTTTTTTTTATTTCTCATGTCACAACTGCGTCATTTTGATTTACAGACGGCATATGCTTCTATCTTTAGCGTTCCTGCATGTTTTTACCTCACAAGTGTTGATTCTTGTTCCTGTTGCAATACTTCTATAGCATATTGCTGGTTCATTCTACCAGCTCCTGTAACTGGACTCCTTATCTACCTCAGCTTCAATCTACCAGCTCCTGTAACTTTACTTGTTATTAGATACTATAGCTTCTTGCTACCAGTCTCTTTATTTTTATAACTTCCTAGCAAGTGAGGATAGTACTTCTAGATACTACAACTGCGCAACTCTGCTACACCAAATATTTCTAACATTTGTTTCGAAGGAATTATTTGTATTTATCCCGAAGGAATTCCTAACATTTAACCCGAAGGAATTCCTAACAATTAACCCGAAGGAATTCCTAACATTTGTCCCGAAGGAATTATTTATTTTTGTCCCGAAGGAATTATTTATATTTGTCCCGAAGCTTTTTCTAATATTTGTCCGGAAGCTATTTTTAACATTTGTCCCGAAGCTATTTTTAACATTTGACCCGAAGGAATTTCTAACATTTGATCAGTACGCTCTGGTGTGCAGTGAAGAGCAAGGACCACATCACCTCAATGGACGACACTGCCCTCCAGCTGAGGGAGCAGGCGAGACTCCAGAGGAACATCTCGGCCATTAACGAGCTCTTGAAGTCCTTGAACTGAGCAGGCGAGACTCCAGAGGAACATCTTGGCCATCAACAAACTCTTGAAGTCCTTGAACTGAGCAAGCGTGGTTTGTCACTTCAGGCTGAAGTTGTCATTTAATGCAAACAATTGGAAGAACGGAATCAGTGCGAGCAATTTGGGGAACGGAGGCAGTTTCCACGAGTTCTACATGAGCAAAATAATGGAATCAAAAACATAGAACTATCGCAATGGACAGCGGTTGATGAGGCAAGGCTGTGTGGTCTCACGAGTTTATTAATGTGGCCCAAAGGAATGAAACCTTCAAGAAAAATGGTGCATGAGACCCTAAAATGCACTATTTTAACCCTAAGGCTCTTGAAAGACGGGAGTATCTAGTATTATGATGGAGAAATTCAGTGGTAGAGGAACAACCTTAATGAAATTTGTTTCTAGTATCTACCATCTTAATGACTCTAACCATTAGAACACCAGCTGCGGAGTAAAAGAAACTTGTGTGCACGCTTTGGATGAGAAAGGCTTAAGTTCAATTCCAGTACTGCGACTGCTGTATTTTCATCAGAGTAGATGTAGCTTTTCTGGTGATTATAGAAAATCGAAAAATGGGCATAAAAAGAGGCAATAGGGTGAACTCTTATATTCAATGTGCTGTTACTCCAATCATCTTATGATAAAAACAGAAAGAAAAATTATACAACTCAATTGTAATAATGAAGCGATTAATAAGTCTTTCTCCAAACGAACTAAAGCATTAACTTTAGGAACGCTTCTCTCTATAATATCGTTCTCTCACACCATCGGATCGTGTCAACCGATTCCCTCACTCTGCTCCGACGTCCCAGATAGGAGCAGATAGATTCTTCATTTCACAGACTATGTTATTCTAAAAACTTACGGAATTGATGTTTTTAGGCATGAGCAAACATGTAAAGAGGGGATCCTTTTGGGTTCGTCCAATTTCATTACCATTTTTCAGAAGATCTTGCAGGTGTGAAACGATTTAAACAACTAATTTACCACAATTGATCCAGTAGTAGTAGATTGTTCAAGTCTAGCACGATGGACACATTTGAGTATAACTACTTGTGGGCCCGAATAAGTTACCTGTACTCGCGCAGCGATCAAAGGAGAAAGTTTTCCCTGTGGTTTTCCCTGAATTACCGGAATAGGGGATACAGGATTGGATTTTTTAGACACATCTCACCGTCGTTTCATGTTTAAACTTTATTGGAAATAAACTGTTTTTTTCGTTTTTTCGTAGCAGCACAACTCTTCGCTAAACTTCTTCTGCCGACTTGGCTGCACTACGTGCTGTATTTGTGGCAAAAATGCGACTTGTTAAGTTTTATAATTGTCTTCAAACAAGTTCCACCTTGACCAGTTTGGCATGAGGGAAATACACGTAGTGTAGCCAAGCCGGCAGGAAAACTCGCGCCACCTGCGGTAATGCTACGATGTCATTAGGTTTTAAGAAATCAGCATCAGCGTCTCAAAATATCACCGGTGTTTGTATGGAGCTCTGCTGGCCGTGTTTAGAGAGTCTTCTAATGTGATTTAATTTAATTTATATCAATCTAACTTGGTGGATCTTTTAATCTAATTTAATTTAATCTAAGTTAGTTTAAACCAATTAGTGTTCTAATTCAATTTAGTTTTTTTTCACTTTAAGTTGATATAATTTAGTGAGGCATTTAATTTTGTTAAATCTACTTTAATTTGATCTAATTTAGAGAGTCTTCTAACTTAATTTACAGAGAGAGTTTTTCAGATCTGTCCTATAAATGCGTTTTTTAATGTACTGGTGCGTCATCCAGATAAAAAAAGCTTTGATTTCAATAAGTTAGTAGGTTTATTTTGTTCAAATAAACCTGTTATTATCCGTCCAAAGATGTGCAAGTTGTTAAACCCATTCAACAGTCATGGGTTGGGGATCTGGAAATGAAACCGTCTTGGGTTTCGGTATCCGGAAGTAAAACCGTCGTGAATTTTGACATCCGGATGTGAATCCATCATGGTTTCGGTATCCGGAAGTGAACCCGTCATGGGTTTCGGTATCCGGAAGTAAGACCGTCTTGGGTTTGACATCCTCAACGATGTTGTACGAATGAAAGCTTTGAGGGGAACATGTTGTGTGTGTTATATTAGGTAGGCCAGAAGCTCTATGTGCACTACACTGTGAATGAATTAATCTAAATAGAACATTAAAATAGTCCTCAATGTTGGGTAATGACACCAAACATCACATTGGGTTATGAGACCAAATAAGGAAATATTTGCACTTGTTCAATAGAAGGTAAAAATTGTTTATCGATTTTATAGAGTCGCATATCATTTTGCCTTGCTTAAGAGTGCAGTCGAACCTTTGTATTACACATCGCCTCATGGAAACATCAACTTATTCAGGTTAAAAATTACCCTCATTCAAACGAAGCATCGTATGAGTTGAATAATTGGGACTTTTTTATTTGTTTCAGTTTGAGTATGCGCAGAATGATAAAAAATAGATCGGCAATATCTTCATTCCTTATAATACCTTTTGTATGTCTATATATTAGTTTGGTGTCCGCTTATTGCGCGAGTCTGTGACGCTCACAAGGACGCTCAATGACCGTATCTGTGAAACGAGTGTCACCAGTGCACAAGTACAAGAATATTTTAATGGCGGGTACTATTGGGATGGATATATTTGTTTGGCATCTACATCTGCAAGATTTATTTAATGGCGGGTACTATTGGGATGGATATATTAGTTTGGCATCCACATCTGCAAGATTTATTTAATCGCGGGTACTATTGGGATGGATATATTTGTTTGGCATCCACATCTGCAAGATTTATTTAATCGCGGGTACTATTGGGATGGATATATTTGTTTGGCATCCACATCTGGAAATTAAATGCAAGGAAAATGTTGAATCCCTTCAATTGTGACAAGCCGTGTACGCCAATTTCGGCGTGCGAATGAACTGAAACTTATTCCGTCCGTTGCCCACAAATGTGATTAGTGAGTTAACGCTGACTGTGCCTATTACTGAAGTCACATTAGCATTCCTTGTACATATGAAATTGTAATCTTTGTCCTAGGAGTTATTTTTAATATCGCTTGTATATGTATATGAAAGTTGTACTCCATTGCCTAGCAGTTACTGATGCTATTCCGTGTATATTTGAAATTATACCGAATTCGTTAGGAATCCAAACTCATTGTATCACAATCTCCTGTACCTTATTGCTCCATAATTGTGATTTTGATCTTCTTCTCAAATACTGTTTTAAATTTCGTAACATCTTCATTCTTGCAGTGGCTTTCCAATTTCACGATGGAGTTAGCAGTTTTAAATTTACTTAGATTTAGTAAAAGCTTCGCCAATACCAACTTATTTAATACAGTCTACGTACAACTGTGCTTCATTTTCCATTTATCCGTAGTAGTATAGTGGATTACATTTTCTATCTTACATGTACGTGTGCTCTGTTTTGTTGTCTTTAGTGGTTCTCATCGGACAGTTTTTTATTCATTCATTATATCTCATCCATTAATTTTCACCCCATTGAATTAATGTTTAACATGGCCACAGGGGCGGAATGGCAAAAGAGGTCAAAATTGCCGGAGTGAATTGGCCAAAGAGGGTGAAATGGCCAAAGGAGCGAAATGGCCAAAGTAGCGAAATGGCCGAAGGGGTGAACTGGCTATTGCAAGCATTCAGAGTCTAGGGTGGAGGGAGACGGGCGTTACCTCTCTGACTGCTGATGCACAGGCGAGTCTCGACAGTTTGGTTTTAGGGCAGAAGAGATAGCATGGCTTGTTTTGGAGCAGACAATTCAAGATGAAAAATACCAATGGCCGTTATTTATAAATTTATTTTTCTGAAAACTTCCTTTGGCTGCTCACGTTCAAAAATCGAAAAATACCGACGGATTTTATCTGCAAACTAATTTTTTCCTGAAAACTTCCTGAAGTTCTTCACGCCTCAAAATTGGAAAAATACTAACGCTCTTTATATATAAACTTATTTTTCTGAATAATTTTTTTTTGTTGTTCGCGCCCCAAGTATGGCGTGGGAATAAACGGTCTCCTGCGATCACCATAGGGATTTTCTAACAGCAGTGTCTATCCTCGTCAGGACTTGTTGTAGACTCAGAATGCATCCCTCGGGGGAAACGACTGTTGAATCTAATTTGGCTATAAAATTTAATTACACCTGAAATGAAAATGGAAAATACGTGAATTATAATCAGTCAAAAGATGATGAGTACAAAGTGAGTACAGAGTACTTTTGTTGGAAGACAAGCATTTTGTACATATATGAACGTTTTGCGTTTTTCAAAATCCTAAAAATAAATGAAAGTGAAAAAACACGTTCGAAGGGATTTTTTTTTCAGGGGCTCTCTGTACAAATATAAACGTTTTACTTTTTTTCGGAAAAACTAGAAATAAATAAAATTGAAAAGAAACGCTCGTTTAAGGGGATCATACACCATATAAAGTGGTCAGCTCTGAGCTGCCCTCTTGAGCAGCTTCCTCTCATGGTGTACTGAGATCGGTCTCCACTGGAATATTTTCTTGAAGCTCTCTTCCGTTCTAAATCAATTTGATGCTGATTCCATGTTAATTTGTTCTCAAATAGAAAAGAATGTAAGATTTACCTCAATGTTTATCTGCAATATTTATTCCATGTTTCATTTGTTTTCAAATAGAGATGAATGTTAGGTTTACTTTAATGTCGATCTTTATTATTAATTTCGTATTTTTTACGTTCAAATACACAAGAAAAAGAGTATTTTCTTTAATGTTGATCTGTAATATTTATTTCTTGTTTCATTTACATTCAGATGCGCAAAAATGTAAGATTTTTAAAAATTTCTGTAGGTAACATTCATTTAGTGTTTTATTCATAACAAATAGACAAAAATGTAAGATTTTCTTCAATACCGATCTGTAATATTTATTTTGTGTTTCATTTTCCTTAAAATCTGCAAGGACTTACGATCATTTTAAATAACGATTCATAAGTGAATTTTTCGATAGTTTCGTGTCACAAACTTCATTTTTGAACTCGTCACAATGACAGTGTCCCGGCATTCATCTTATTTTTTTATCGTAAACATATTACTGACAAGTAGTGAACCACGAGCCAATTACTCAGTTTGTTTAAACCAGGGAATTTTTTTAAAATTGTACATGAAAATGTGTTATTCATTGACGTGGAATTTATTTTTCAAAATCAAACTAATCTTGACAGTATACTCGTACATGGACCCTTAATTGGCATAGAAGTCCTAATTAGTAAGTTAAACGTTAGTTTCAATATCCGTAGATTTGATTAAAAATTATTTAAAAATTGCACAATTAGCGTTGAAATGCTTAGTGGTGATTAAGCATTCTTTTTAACAGCCGTATACAGGCATAGAAATTATCATGAATCGCTACTTCACCTTTCAAAATTTAGTTAACGATAAAATTTAATTTAAGTCAAAATTTGAATGGACATTAAAATTTTAAATCTAGAGCATGCAAAATCAACAACATTTGAATATTGCAATGATGCTTCGTATTACAATGTGAAAGAAGCAAATCGATTCTTAAATCGATTTTGTTGAAAAAGCATTTACTCTAATTTTCATTATTTTGAATGAAAAAATATACATAGCTGCAGTTTGGCGGGTTTATCCAAATTTTCTTGCATCCATTAAATTAAACCTATGTTAAAATCCCTTGTTGTGTACATTTGAATAAATATGAGACATGCATTGTCAATCTCTTTCTAGAGAAATAGAAGAGACACAGACAGAGTGCATTTTCATTTTCTAAGTCAAATAACTTCTTCATGGTTCATTTTTTCAATAATTTTCCTCCCACAGTCGAAACATTTTTGACTGGACGTAGCCCATTAAATTCGCTTAAATTTTACCTTCACACCGGCCGTTAATCTGATGCTTTATAGTTCGTGTATCACAAAGTTTAGATTTACAGTAGCAACTAGTAACTCCATTAAGTCGGGGAATCTAATTTTTCCAAATACAATTTTAATATTTTGTGTCTAAAGGATCATAAACCGGACACTGATAACTCGACTTCCGACTTATCGATTTTGATGTCAACAAAGCGAACGGCGTGGCCCTTAGCACAAGAAAAATGGTCTCTTCTGGTACGAAATTTGTAAAAATTTTATTAGCTGCCTTCATTTACCGATTCCCTGCCCTTGTTTCTTAATCCATGTTGAAAACATTGCTCTAGTCTACGGGCTTTACCCTTCGTATACGATGCTAAGAGCAAGCAACTAGACGACCGTCATGTACATCTAGGACTAAGATTGACACCCTGACTGCACCATGTTGTAGTCAGTAATTATTTGACTACACCTATTCTCAAAATATTCAAACATATTTCAATTATGCTCAAAAGCTGCATACACTCTCATATCCATGGTTGAAATTGTGCTCATCAAATTTTTTAGGAAACATTTTAATTAACTTTGTGAATATTTCAGGCAAAGTGGTAAATCTTCTCAAGACTTGATGTAAAATATTATATTTAAATTATGAATTATTTTTATTTAGTTTATTTAGTGTAGCTTTGATGTTTGAATGTATTTTTTGTATTTAATTTTTGCCATAGTTTTTCAGCCAGTGTACTAGTACATTAACTTTACAGAAATCTCAGTCAATGATTTAAACATTTTTGGTAACTTTCTCTGCATTACGCACAGTATTTATTGGTCAATACTAAGTTCAATGCGTTCGTGGAAATTAAAAATTCTGTTCCAAAGAATTACTAGAAGAACACATATGAGAACATTTTACAGAAAAGACATTTTGCTTGCTAATTTGTAATTTTTGAGTTATTAAACTTAGAAGATATAGGGATGTCATGTGTAACAGTAAAGAAATAGATCCACAAATATGCTGTAAAATGGTATTGAGGCTTAACTCGGGAGTTAGCCCCGTTGGTGAAATATTCGATAACTAAACCTCCCACTAGATGNACGTGGCGCCACCTAGCGGCAGGTTTAGTTATTATAACCAACGGGGCTAACTCCCGAGAAACCCCGGTATTGACATGATGATAAATTAGATTAGGTTGGGTGACGTTAGATTAGTTGAATAAATGGGTTCAGTTTCAATTAAGGCCCGCTTCAGTTTCACGTCCAATTCAATAGATGGCGCTATAGGTTAAAACGCGGAATGGTCAAATAGGGCCGGCGACTAATCAATGGCTTGGTCTGGTCAAAATTTTTTATCACTTTTTGACAATCTAAATTTATAAAAGGAACATTTAACATACACTTTTCATACACTTTGATTGGGTTGGTCACATTTTAGTTAGGATGGGTTGGTTACGCTTTGGTTAGGATGGGTGGGTCACGCTTTGGTTAGGTTGGGCTTCTTTGGGCTTTTTTGGGTTGGGTTACCATTGGCTCCAGCTGGTGGAATTTTTGTGTAAGTTTTGCGGGTCTTAATTGGAACCGTCCCTGAATAAATTAGCCTTAATAAACCTAACATAACTTAACCTAGCTATGCCGACACTGATGGTCTAAGCCAAAAAACTGCGCGTGTTCCAACAATGCAGGTACGACGCAGCCGACTATATGATATTATTCTTACCTGAATGTAATTTATGTTATATCTGGAAAATGGCACATCAGCAAGCAAAATGTCATTCATGTGAAATATTTTTAAATGCGCTTCTTTACTGATTCTTGCAAACCAAATTTATAAAATCCTTGAGCCCATTAAACTCAATATTGACTTATTTATTAGAGACTTGGAAACTGTGGGATCTTTACAACCTATTTTAGTATGCTACCTAAATCCATAGCAATTCTGTAGGTAATTTTCTGGTTAGCAGCAGCGGAGAATTCCAGAAAAATATCATTAAAAGAGATTTTGAAAAATAAAATCTCATTTAAAAGCCTGGATTTTAAGCTTTGCAATTTCTGCAAATAAAAGTATGCCATGGACTAGCATTTACTGTGCACCAGTAGGCATAGTTATAACTTCCGCCATACGTGATGGATACTATTTCTTCTCATGATTTTATTTAAAAAAGTTAATTAAACTTATTCTAGGTTTTTAAATCTGTTAAGATAATTTCATGTTAAAAAAGTTTTTTTTTAACCAAATTAGGTTATTTTTAGATTAGGCAAAAAGATTTTAAAAATCTATCAACTTGTCCAAGTTGCTGTAGGACATGTTGTGTTGACTTGGAAACATGTTGTGAAAATCTTAAACTTTAAAACATGTTATCAAATGGAGAAATGAATTTCTGTTAACTTGAGAATCCATTCTTGGTTAAAAAAAATTTATTTGGAATTATAGCATATTTTTTTGAGCAAAAGTTATTAAAATTTAAAGATTAAAACTCTCTGCCATGCAGAAACAAATTTTTGTTTGTTTATTCAAATGTTTCATACTGTCTTTAATAATGGAAAATGAAATATTCCTTCTTCATCATTGGTAAGAAATCACAATACTTGATTTGAGATTACAAGAAATTAAAGTAGCTTAGTATTATCTAGCTTTGATGGCAACAAATGTAGCTCATAGTGGCAACTTTAGAAATTAATATGGCATTAGTGTCTGGCTAGTTCACAGTTTGAATTGATCACAATTTATCTGAATGAAATTAACTCTATATTGACCACCATTCTTTTTGAAGAACATCAGAAAATCACTCACACTGTTCTTATTATCTGAATGCTTTAATTAATAGTTCACATTTACGGGGTTTAATTCATGATGATTTAAGAGAGAACACTGTAATATTTTGGACAAGACCCAAAAAATTTGATCATTATATTAAAACAACTACAACCATAAGATGAAATTTACCTGGAATTGAAATAAATTCCGTCAAAGGTGAATTTAATGTTTGCAGCAACTTTTATAATTTCATTATTAAATTTAGGTAATTAGAGACATTTTAAGACGTTTTACATGAATGACATTGTGCTCGCAAATGCTTAGTTTTCAAGATATAGCGTGAATAACATTCAGGTAAGAGTAGCATTAACGGCAGTTCCGATATGGCTCCTCCGGCGTTTTGCGGACGTGGAACACTCAAAGTTTTTTGGCAGGAGACTTTGTCTTGGGATAGTTTACTTAGGTTAGTTTATTGAACTTACTTTAACTTGGGTTAGTTTATTTGATTAACCTAACTTTACCTAACCCAACCTCATCCATCGTTATGTCAAAACTGTATTTCTGCTTATTCACATATCCGTTTGTTCAATTTTATAAACATCTTTCTTAACTTCAAAGTTAAATATCTCAAAAACTAAGCATTTGAAGCACAATGTCATTTATGTAAAATGTGTTCAATTGTACCATATTACCTGTATGTGGTAACAAAATTATTGAAATTGTTGACAACTTCAAATTCAATATTGACCATAAATTCTTTTATCATATTTCATATCAAAATTTATGTATAACTTGAATGCTTATATCTTCATTTATTTGTGTAGAGTTGAGATTATATCATATATAAGTTTTGTGAAGATCTTAAATTTTGAAACATGTTATCAAATGCAGAAATAAGTTTCTGTTAACTTGAGAATCCATTCTTGGTTGGAAAAATTTCTTTAGGCTTATAGCATGTTTTTTAGAGCAGCTTTATTTATACATTCCTCTTTTTGGGGTTCTTGTTCTTCAAAGCAAAACCCTACAGCTTTAAATTCTTGTTTTGAATTGTAGATTTAAGATTACATAGGCATGAATTTAGCCACAAAATAACACCTTCAGAAATAGGCATTTGCTATGGGTCCTGAATTGTTAAATTTCAGCAACTTGAGAAATCTGAGCTACAAAAGGCTGTTAGTCCTTCATATTTGATTTTTTACGCAAATGTGCTGCAATAATAATTCTCTTTATTTGTTCCTCTCTTAAATTTCTAATCCATTGCTTGTTTCTTTCAGAAGAAGAGAAAGAAGAGGCTGCTGATGATGGAGGTGACTATAATACCATAGCTATTATATATTATAGCTATGATATATGTCATATAATTTTTCATGGTAGGCAATCAATCTTATGATTTACATGTATAATATTTCACATTGACTTATTTTTCCATTTCTAGCCTTGTTATAATTTTTAAATTAAAATTACGAGTATCTTAACAAATTATCATGAGGCAGTAGGTATGAAAAACAATCTGGTGAGAAACAAGTTTTATATCTAAATTTTTTAATTAAAATGAGCCATTGTTTTTTTTTCATTAGAATGGTAACTACCTACCAAGTTTACACGTTTTGTCTAATGTAGGAAGTTTTCCAAGTTGTAAACAACTGAAATTCATTCTCAAAATACATCTCTAGTTTTATTGAGGAAATGGTAAAGAATTTACCTCTGATTGAGAAAGCAAGATAATAAAGACTTCATTGATTCTTTAACTTGCACTAATAACCAAAACCTCTTCAACTGGCAAGCTGAAATTAAAGTTTTTATGTTACTTTTAATTGGTTCTTTTATTTTGTCCTACCCTGGATGAAGGTTGGTTTTCTGGCTGAAAATGTGGTTTTCTGGCTGAAGGTGTGGTTTTCTGGCTGAAGGTGTGGTTTTCTGGCTGAAGGTGTGGTTTTCTGGCTGAAGGTGTG
>JACJUY010002364.1:67207-83106 GCA_014220935.1 Platorchestia sp. MABIK | reverse complement strand
TAAGATTGCAAACATGAATCCTAAACTAACTTTATCTTATGATGATAAGGACGAGTTCCGAATTAAGGATATCCTTGGGTTACAGAGACGATCTGCACAGCCTGGGGTCGGGCTCCCCCACCACGGGCCGGGGGCAGTCCGTCTCCCAGCACTCCTCCCCCGCCGCAGCCAGGCGCCTCACCCACGCGCGGCCCCCGCCACACAACCGCCGCCACACCGGTGCGTTCGTCTCATTTTGGTCGTCTCTTTCAGGGTTGTGCTGGCAGTGTTGGTAGACTTGTGGTCGTTGTGGCATCAGTGGTATATGAATGCTTGTGTTTGTGTTGTTATGACACCAATTACATATAAATACTAATGGTGGTTATGACAAAAATTAGATATGAGGCCTTTTGTACCCAGAAAATTTTATTAACCTGTTTCGTTTCTCTGTTAGTAGTAGAATACTTGTGGTCGTTGTAAGATAAATAAATATAAGGCCTTTTGTGCCTTTCTAGGGAAAAATGTTTGAAAACCCATCTCGTTTCTCACAGAGTGGCCCTGTCTGTATTGGAATACATATCTTTGTAACATCAATTAGATGTAAATACTTACGGTCGTTATGACACCCATTAGATATATGTAAGGCCTTTTGTACCTTGTAGGGAAAATTTTTAAAAAACCTATCTCTGTTAGTATTAAAATTTTTATGGTCGTTATGACCCCCAGTAGATTTAAATGCTTGCGGTCGTTATGACACTAATTTGATATAAATGGCTTATGGTCGATATGAATACTTATGGTCGATATGACATCAATTTGATACTATGGTTGTTATGACAAAATTAGACATAAGGCCTTTTGCACCTTTGTTGTGGGAAACTTTTGAAAACCTATTTCGTTTCTTCCAGACTGGCACTGCCAGTAAATATTGGAATACATAGTGTGGTCTTTACATCATCAAGATATAAGGCCTTTTTTAGTAAGGCTGTAAAAAAAAATCCTGTGAACTTTTTGTGCAATTTTTTTAAATGTATTGTTTTTTGTTTCCTTTTATAACGTTTGGGCGTTTTCGGCTCGATGCTTGATAATTTCCTTGAAACTTCGTACAGACAACAACTCTGATTTGATTTCGGATGTTCGTTTTGTCTGAAGTACAGATTTTGCTCTAAAAAACTGAGAATGAGGTTTCTTGGTCATATTATGTAATAATCAAACTAAAATATCTATATTTATATGTATAGCATATATGAATATAATATACAGATATTATGTAGTATATAATAATAATAGAGGTCCCCGTGTCAGTTGACTGCTTGCCCTGCCCCCTTCTGTGTGGAGGCCGCATCTCTACATCTCACTTCGGTATTATTTATACGATCTCTTTAGTGCCCTGGGCTGAATTTCCGGACAACTTACGTCATCGTGGCAGGGTTACTGGGAGCGTAAGTCACGGCACATGAAACAAGGTAGCGTCAAGCCAGTAGTTATTTGTCGACCGTGTCCCAATGGTGACGTCACGGCATTGAACCAATAGCAGCGCTCAGGTTGCATCTGGCAACATTGAGCCCCAAATTTAGCACCACTATTGGCCTAATGATATGTCACATTGGTGACTTTATCCACAGTGCTTGAAATAAAGCCTTTTTATTGGCTAGTTTAGGAGGTGTATTTTTCCCGTGTAGAGATGACTCTACCTTGTTTCCTCTACCTTGTTTCCTCTACCTTGACGTAATTCCGATCAGACGGACTCTCGCTGCCAGGTGTAGGGTTTTGATGACATAAGTTGTTTGGAAACACGGCGCAGGTCTGCCTTGCGACGGTGTACCCTGCGAGTTGGTGGGCCGACTTGCACTTTTGTGCTTGGATTTCTAATTACTTTTTGATTCAAACGCGCAACTTGACCTACCTACTCGTATGCCAGGTAGTAGTTGAAACAGAGCTGAAATGCTGCCTTGCGTTATGCCGGTAGTGTTGCATTCCGACAGATTACTGTTGTACTCGTTGAAGCGCTCACCAACTCTGGGCACATCGTCTTAGAAATTTTTCAGCTGCTCGACAGCGATTGCTCTGCGTTAACCCTCGAGAATTTTTTATGTGCTCGATAGGGAAAACTTAGCTCTCTCTTCACCCTTTAGAAATTTTTAATGTGCCCGACAGTGATAACTTTGATTTACGTTGACCCTCCAGAAATCTTATGTGCTCGACAGGCCACACTTAGCTCTACATTTAGCCTCTAGAAATTTTTTATGTTATTGACAGGTCAAACTTAGCTCTGTCTTTGCTGTTTAGAAATTTTTCATCTGCTCAACTGCAAAAACTTAGCTCTACGTTTACCCTCTAAAATTTTTTCATGTACTCGAAAGCAAAAACTGAGTTTTTCGCGTAATATCAGGAATTTAGATGATAAGAGCGAAGGGTACTTTTGTGTAGTGGTGTGAGCACTTCTCCTCTAGTTGATTAGTGCGTTTAGTCTTCGCAGAAAGCATTTTATTTCTCTCACCATCGGTTGTGCACGCTCACCTGTGGAAATACTTTATTTCAATTGCCTTAGAAGTTAGATTACCACCATTAATATTTTTTATTGGAAGATTGAAAATACGTGCTGCATTTAGTATACTCTTGGTATGCTGCATACTGACTTATTTTCACAACGTATGCTGACCGTAGATTTTCGTGTATTGGCTTCGCATCTATTTCTTGTAGAAATTACATCAAATGCAGAGACACGGTTTGGCCAAATATCTGGGGATCGTGGGGACACAACACCCATTTCAATATCTTATTCTATTCTTTTATACTTTCCTCACTTTGAATAACTGCTCATTCGCTTTGTAATTAATTATGCAAAATTCTTTACTTAGAAATTGGCATTAGTTCTCTCAAATATTTTATTAGGTTAGGTTAGGTTAGTTTTATTAGGTTAGTTCTCAAATATAAATATCAAATATTGTCTGTATCAACACTTGTTAATGTGCTGTGTCTTGTCGAAATACCGAATTTTTGGTGTTTCTGCTCCTATACTTGAACGATATCCTTGACGTGTTGGTGTGCTCACATGTACGCTGTGTCTAATTATGTAACACTTCCAAGTGCATACATGTACCCTTTGCATACGCTCATAATCCTTGACATGAAAGTATCCCCAACATCCATACCCTCCCCTCAGTGGGATACAACTATTGTATTATGGGAATTTATCCTCCCAAGGGAAAATGTGAGGTCCCTAGCTGAGAGTTAGGTCAGCCTTTTAAACTGAAATAAAAGTTTTTTGTAATGTTAAGCACTATCTTTTTTCGGTTCACTGCTGTCCTGTTTTTTAGCACCTCCCACTGTCTGCAACTTTTATCTTGTCTCATAAGCTTTTTTCTCAACTTGTTTCTATGCACCGTGTGCAAAGATTTCACGTTCCTTTAACTCCATACTAAATGGTGCCTTCCTGTTTCTTCCCTTTGAAACGCCTTTGTTGCGGTTGGGGAGACTTGACCTAACTCATCTAATTTAATCCTTTACACACATTTACCCTTTTACCATGTATACTTCACGCTGCGATGTCGCCTCCTCTATTCATTGACGTCTGTTGTTTGGACAATAATTATGTAATTTAGTTGTACAGACGAAGATGTTTTGAATCAAGTCATATGATGTATCGATCAGACAAAAAAAATGAAAAGTCCATTTTACGAGATTTTTCAGGAGAGCTCTCTTATGAAATTTTTCATAGAGTTTTATGAAGTTGGAGTCTTTTTTATTACGTGAATAGCACCTCCTGCCACCTCGACGGAACAGCGACTGAAAGTTTAGAGGGCGTCTTGCATCTAAGTGAACCCAAATCTGTTAAAAAATGCAAATTGAAATTTTAAGAGTGGCCGCTTTTTTGATCTGATTGACAGAGTTATGATGCGTCGATGTTTCAAGTATTGAAATTTATCCTTTTTGAGTTTCGTGTTATGCACGGGTCTAAATTCTGAAGGGGTTTGGCTTCAGTTAGGTTGTTGGCATTTCTATCAATGAATCGTACTCATTCGCACACATCTGAAATGTTCAGCGTGTATGAGTGTGTATTGTAACGTTTAGAAATTCAATTGAATTACAGGTGTGTTCAGCTAGACCCAAAATTGCAAATGAAGGTCTAGAATGTCAGTTTTTTATACTTGGTAGTTTAACCCACGTTATTCGGTATGAATGTCATGCCTGGCGTTTCTTTGTAGTGCAGAGGGATCTCAACCTGCAATCTCTAATATAAATGTAAAGAATTTCCTGTTTCTTGTAATGGAGAGTTAATGTTAACCTACATTACTTGGCATAAGTGTCGCGAATTTAGTGTTCCTTGTAATAGAGAGTTATCTTAACCTACATTAATTGACATGAACATTAAGAATATGCTTATTTAAAAACAGAATATTCTAATTTGTGTTAATTTTTAAACCTTGAGTGATTTAATTCGTGTATTACCAGCTCCAACACGCATCTGCCCCGCTGACCGCCGTGGTGCTGCCCGCGCTGCCTACCAGCAGGTTGGTGAAGATCTGGTATACCCTCGCGCATGGTACCCTCGGGGGGATGCACCTACATCTACATCATCTATTGGATACACCTACATCATCTATTGGATACACCTACATCATCTATTGGATACACCTACGTCATCTATTGGATACACCTACGTCATCTATTGGATACACCTACATCATCTATTGGATACAACTACATCATCTATTGAATACAACTACATCATCTATTGGATACAACTACATCATCTATTGGATATAACTACATCATCTATTGGATACACCTACATCATCTATTGGATACACCTACATCATCTATTGGATACACCTACATCATCTATTGGATATACCTACATCATCTATTGGAAACACCTACATCATCTATTGGATACAACTACATCATCTATTGGATATAACTACATCATCTATTGGATACACCTACATCTATTGGATACACCTACATCATCTATTGGATACACCTACATCATCTATTGGATACACCTACATCAACTATTGGATACACCTACATCATCTATTGGATACACCTACGTCATCTATTGGATACAACTACATCATCTATTGGATACAACTGCATCATCTATTGGATACAGCTACATCATCTATTGGATACACCTACATCATCTATTGGATACACCTACATCATCTATTGGATACACCTACATCATCTATTGGATACACTTACATCATCTATTGGATACACCTACATCATCTATTGGATACACCTACATCATCTATTGGATACACCTACATCATCTATTATATACAACTACATCATCTATTGGAAACACACACATCATCTATTGTGTCTATGGAAAATAGCACTTCCAAGGGGAAAATTTGAGGTCCCGAGGTGAGAGTTAGGTAGTCGTTCTTTATTTTGCAATGAAATGTATTGTTTTATTCAGGACCGTCTTTATTCGGTTGACTGCTGTCCTGTTTTTCAGTACCTCCAACTGTCCTCTTCAACTTTTGTCTGGTTTTGTGAACTTTTTTCTCAACTTACTGTTACTATGCACCTTGTGCATAGATTCCACGTTCCCATAAGTCCATACTAAATAGTGCCTTCCTCTCTTTAGAACGTCTTTGTGACGGTTAAGGGAGTCTTAAACTAACATTCAATCTAATCTTCTGACGGAAAGTCGAGGTATATTCATTATTGGGGGTGCATTACCATTTATTTTTGTGTTTCGGATATGTCACACGGAGTTTTCTGCCATTATTAAGAAAATAAGGTTTCTAGGATGCGAAGTTTACCATGTTCAGAACTTGTTGAACCGTGTCCAGTGAGTGCAGTACATCTGCTCATTACTTTGATGTTCAGTATGTAAATTACTAATTTTACTGTTCAGAATACTGGTATGGATAGTAAGTGTTTTGATTAGTTTGATGTTTAGTATCAAGGATACAAAGTTTATGTACAATTCAGAGCAAAATCAACTATGACTAGTGAGTGGAGTACATCTATTCATCAATTTGATGTTCAGGGAACCTTATCCAAAAATGGGAAACTTTTTTTCTATGGGACGTACGTCTATGAAAAGTTGAAGACTACTAGATCTCTACATTTGTAACAACTTATCTTCTATAAAATTTTTTCATTGGGGGCATAGAAAATAAATTATTCCTTATAATAAAAAAAAACATATATATATCTTTTTCATAATAACTCCGAAATTTACAAAGCTAGAGCAATGCGGTTTGTTGAATTTGAAAGTGAAGTGTATGCTCTAAAAAAGTTCTGGAGAACTTTCTTCGATTTATTTCATTCCGAATTTATATAATTTTTTTTGAAAGAGGTAGGGTAAAAGTTATAATTTTAGGGTAAAAAAGTCTAAGGAAAGTTTTACATACAATTTAATAAAAAAGTTCTCAAGACCTTTTTTAAAGCACACATTTCACTTTCAAATGCAACAAACCGCATCGCTCTAGCTTTGTAAACTTCAGAGTTATTATGAATAACGAGTTGAAAACTACTTGTTTTTAAGAGATTATTTTCAAGATTCTAAAAGCTTCTCCTTCTACAGTTTTCGAGCAACAGTAATGATTTTTGTATCATTGCATGCGAAAAGACAAGGGCTTTCGAAAGAACTGAATAGTTTTTCAAAATTCATTTTTGTTTCAAAGTTATGACGTCATAAATTTGTATTTCATTGAAAAAATTTTATTTTTTATTTTTTCATTTTATCAATTTTAAATTGGAAATTGAAGGAAAAGCATTTAACTTTTTGAAATGTCAACGTCATTCTGCATCCAATGATACCAAAATCATTACTGTAGCTCAAAAATTGTCAGAGAAGAAGCATTTAGAAACCCCCCCCCCCAAAGTACCGTTTTCTATGATTTCCCATTTTCTTTCAAAGAAACTCGCATTTTTTCATAAAGTTTAAATGATTTTAAATTGCATTTCCTATCAGTGTACCAAATTTCATTGCTCTAGGTTCAATAATAAAAGAAAGGTTTGGAAGGGGGACGCTTACCTTGAGGAATATGAATGATGAAATATATATAAAAATGATGAAAAAAAATTTTTTTTTTGAAATGTTAGGATTTTTTTTTTTGGAATGTCCACGTTATTCTGCATCCAATGATACCAAAATCATTACTGTAGCTCAAAAACTGTCAGAGAATAAGCAATTGGAAAACCCCCCAAAAATGTCGTTTTCTATGATTTCCAATTTTCTTTCAAAGAAAATTGCTTTTTTTCATAGAGAGTAAATGATTTCAAATTGCATTTCCTATCAGTGTACAAAATTTCATTGCTCTAGGTTCAAAAATGAAAGAAAGCGTCCCTAAGGGGGATCCTCTACCCCTCTCGGGGGGGCGCTAGCCCTGGGATACGTTCCTGAAATTTCTACAGACGTTCGGGGACATATCTCAGACTCTTTTAAAATAAAAAAAAACCAAAATCGTGGGAATCTCATTTTGAGCCCAACTAATAAGGTTCCCTTCAGTATCAAGGATACAAAGCTTGCAATTCAGAGGTAGTGAAACACATCTAATGTAGTATAGGAAGTATGTCTGTTCATTTTGATGCTTATTATTACCTATGCTGCCAAGTCAGGGGGGTTTGATATCTAGTATGAATGCTAATAGTATCGTACTTTACAAGTATTGAGTTGAAAATCTATCCGTGTGCCCGTCGATGTTAAAAATAAATAAAAATGATTTTAAAGAAATAAATTATAATGAAAAAGCTAAAAAGTTTTCCAAATCTATTGATATTCATTATTTACATTCCTTTACTTATATTTTCTATTTATATTCCCTTATCTACATTACATATCTATATTCTATTATCTACATTCCCTATCTATATTCCCTCATCTACATTACCTATCTATATTCCCTTATCTACGTTACCTATCTATATTCTCTTATCTAAATTACCTATTTATATTCCCTTATCTACATATCCTATCTATATTCCCTTATCTACATAACCTATCTATATTCCCTTATCTACATAACCTATCTATATTCCCGTATCTACATAACCTATCTATATTCCCTTATCTACATAACCTATCTATATTCCCTTATCTACATAACCTATCTATATTCCCTTATCTACATAACCTATCTATATTTCCTTATCTACATAACCTATCTATATTCCCTTATCTACATAACCTATCTAAATTCGATATTCCTTTATCTACATTCCTTTGTGTACATTACCTACTATATTCCTTTATTTATACTATCAATATTTCCCCAGCATCAACTGAAGCTCCAAAAACAACAACAGCAGCAGCAACAACAGCAGCAGCCGCAGTACCACGTGGAGCTATCGAGCACGCTGTACGGAGGGGGTCTGAAGACCCCCGACACTCCGTGTGGGGGTCTCATGACGCAGAGCATGGACCCCTCGATGCTGCTGGGGCCCCTCAGCGACGGGCCCTCGTCCCAGCCGACGTGTGGGGCCAGCGAGGCCTCGTCTGTCATGACGCGGTCGCTGGGCGCCGAGCAGCTGCAGGAGGCTCTTAATTTGGGGCCCACCCTCAGCAGGTGAGGCCCTGTTGCCAGCAGGTGAGGCCCTGTTGCCAGCAGGCGAGGCCCTGTTGCCNTGAGGCCCAGTTGCCAGCAGGCGAGGCCCAGTTGCCAGCAGGCGAGGCCCAGTTGCCAGCAGGCGAGGCCCAGTTGCCAGCAGGTGAGGCCCAGTTGCCAGCAGAAAACAGTTGACTGGATTCCATGCACGCAATTGGTTCGCGTGATGATGTGTGGGGTGGCGGATCATTGTATGGTATTCGTACGGGATGTTTCATTTTTAAGTATTGGTGGCTTGTTCTCGGGAGTCGTTACACTACGAGGAGAAAATAACGTTACTGTCAGAGTGATAATGTATTATAATGAGAAAATAAATGTGTAAATTCTCTGTCTCTTATACAAAATTTCCCGTGCAGGAGTCAACAAATGCTGTCGTCCAACATTGGTGACGTTGAGATGTGTTCGCTGGGGGCTTCTCCTCACCTTCCTGCCTCGTCGCCCCCACGCCACGGGGGGCTCCCCTTCAGCATGACCCAGAGCCTGGGCCCTGAACAGCTGGCCCAGCAGCTGGCCTTGCCCTCCCACCCAGAGGCAGAGCCGCGACCTAACGCGGATGAGGCGTGGCCTCGTGCAGGAGACCGCCACCAGGAGGTGGGGTCTCGCCCTCAGGAGGCGTGGCCCCGCGCAGGGGACCTCCACCAGGAGGTGGGGTCGCGCCCTCAGGAGGCGTGGCCTCGTGCAGGGGACCGCCTCCAGGAGGCGTGGCAACCAATGGCGGACCGGCATTGTGCTGCTGACCGCCCCTGGCAGTCAACGGAGGACCGAGCCCGTGACGGATGGCAATCATTGGACAACCCTCGTGAGGGGTGGCAGCCAATGGCAGATCGCCCTCGGGATTCCTGGCAGCCAATGGACCACCCGCGCGAGGTCTGGCAGCCAATGGGGGAGCGCCCCGCCCTCTACGGCCTCACTAACGGGGTCTCAGATGGCCAGACTCGCCCCACCTGCCTCTTTGAGGCCCACACCAGCTACGGCCAGCTGGGTGCGTTCTGCGCTAGGGATTATTTATTGTGTTCATTTATTGTGTTCTGGAGCATGTATTGTGTTCTGGAGCGTTTATTGTGTTCTGGAGCATTTATTGTGTTCCGGAGTAATATTGTGTTCTGGAGCATTTATTGTGTTCTGGAGCGTTTATGGTGTTCTGGAGCGTTTATTGTGTTCTGGAGCGTTTATTGTGTTCTGGAGCGTTTATTGTGTTCTGGAGCATTTATTGTGTTCCGGAGTAATATTGTGTTCTTAGGCATTAGTGTTCATAAATGTTTTTTATGTTCGTAAACTTATGCTTCTCTTCATTACTGCAGTAACCTCTTTTTTCCCGATTCCTGCTTTAGTATGCGCCATTTCTTTCATTACCTCAGTTCCCTCCCACATCACCCCCATTTCCCGTCACTACTGCATTTTATTGCCCTCATTTTGCCGTCATTACTGCCCCACATGACCACATCACCACCTCACTCCACCACCTCACTCCACCACCTCACTCCACCACCTCACTCCACCACCTCACTCCACCACCTCACTCCACCACCTCACTCCACTATCTCACTCCCCCACTCAGAGGAGGACGCAGTGCAGCTGAGCGGCAGCAGCACCTTCGTGCCCGCCCCTGAGAGCGTGACCAGCCCGCAGCTGCAGGTGATGGCGGGGGGTCCTGGGGGTCTTGGGGGCGCTGGGAGTGCTGGGCACCAGCTCCCGCGTGCCGCAGCACCACACCGACCACACAACCACGCACCGTCGCACCACCAGCAACCGCACCACCATCCTGGCATCTCCGCTCACCAGGTGTGTGCGCGTGTGTGTTTGTTGTAAGCTCATGCGTGTGTGCGTGTTCAGGTGTGTGCGTGTTTGTTGTAAGCTTATTGCGTTTGCGTGTTCAGGTGTGTGCGTGTTTGTTGTAAGCTAATTGCGTGTGCGTGTTCAGGTGTGTGCGTGTTTGTTGTAAGCTTATTGCGTGTGCGTGTTCAGGTGTGTGCGTGTTTGTTGTGAGCTTATTGGGTGTGTGCGTGTTAGTGTCATGGATTTATTGTGATCTTATAAATTAATTGTTCTCTAGTTGTTGCTTCATCGAGATTGTTGGTCTCTAGTTGAGCAGACTAGTTGGCGCCTTTCTAACAGGGGAAGTCATCTAACTAAATGAAAGCATTGACTTAAAACTAGTTTGTTGACTAGTAAAGTCAACTAGTCAGAGACCAGTCAAGTCAACAAGCAGTGTCACCAGCGCCTCCCCAGGGGAGATACTGTTAGGTCCCCTCAGCTATAGATAGGCCTTCGGGACTTCTGTCTTTCGTGCCCACTTTGCTTCTTTCAGTTTTCATGCATTCTCATCTTCCTCTTCTTTAACCTTTCTTCCTCTTCCTGCACATCCTGCTGTTTCTATGCGCAGTGTATCCTGTGTGGGGAAACACCTTGTGCATTGATTCCATGTTTTCCCTGGCTTATCCTATGTGGCCCCTTCTCTTTCCTGTGTGAAAACATTGAAATAAAAACGTATCCAGAAACGACTAACTGTACTACATTCTTACCTCTACTTTACTTCACCTAAACCCCGTTTCAATGATTCTTTTTTCCTTCACAAAGGAAAAAATGTTTTTTTTCCTTCTCCTGGGGATAAGTTAGCACCACTTTTAATGGGTTAGACTTTTTTTTCAATGGTTCTTAGGAAAGAGAAAGCACCATTTAGTATGGATTAAGTAACCCCTTCTAGATGGTTCTTCTTCCTTCACAGAGAAAAGAGAAGGGACCATTTAATGTAGATTTATTGGACCCTTCTACATGAGTCGGAGGAAAAGGAAGGGACCATTTAGTGTGTATTAACACGTTCGGACGCACATGCGCGTCCAGCGGTCACATGTTAGATAAGGTTGTAAGTTGCAGAGTTTAAAAAACTACTTTACTACTCGAATAAAATTTGTATCTTTTCTAATAAGCGTGAAAATGCAATAGCATGATGATACTTCACATCGTAGGCTTAAACCTCTTCCAAAAAATATGTTGGAATAAATGAAATGCTGTTCATTCACATCGATACGTAAATAAACAATTTACCTAGTGATAAATCGGCAGTGAACGCGTTAAACACCTTTATAATGGAATCTAAACCTCACACTAACTCCTCTACCACGCCAGGCCTCCCACCAGGCGGCGGAGCACCGCCAGCAGGAGCAGGTGGGCGCTGCCAGGGGCGCCCGTAGCGGCGCCATGCAGCGCCCGGGCGCCAGGCCGGGCACCCAGCGCCCTCAGCCCACGCCTGCTGCCGCCTCTCCAAAAGTGGGTGGGCGCTGGCCACATTACAATGCAAATTTGGTGTGGAATATATATATATATATTTACACGGTGGCGCAAAAAGAACGCATTGCGTACTCTACGCAAATCCATGCGTTCTTTTTGAGCCACCCTGTATTTATCAATGTGTTTTTTTCTGAAGTGGACAGTATGGTCTTGTAACGATTGAATGTGTTCGATATGAAATATTAATCACAGTGGTTTTTTCTAAAGTGGACAGTGTGGTTCTGTAAAGTTAATTGTATGAAAGATATATCAGGGCTGTATCTTTTCTAAAGTAGGCGGGGATGTTCCAGTAAAGAACGAATGTCTTTGGTACAAAATACATTTCATGGCTGTTTTTATTTTCTAAAGTTGGCATTATGGTCCCGTAACGAATAAATTTCCCATCCGCAACCTGTCATCAGCTTGGCAACACGCGAGCTCGGACTGCTGGAGGGAAAAGTGTTCCTCTGGGGAGTGAATCCCCGCGTCCCTCCTCTGCCCGCCCCGCCCTCTCCCCCAAGCCTGCCCCGCGTGCTGCCTCGCGTGGCAGGGGCGCTGCTCAGTGAGTTGTTTTTAGTTTTTTCTTACGTCTCTCACCAATATTTTGTTTTTCAGTGAGTTGTTTTTAGCATTCCTCTCGTCTCTCACTAATATTTTGTTTCTCATTGAGTTGTTTTTAGCATTCCTCTCGTCTCTTACTAATATTTTGTTTCTCATTGAGTTGTTTTTAGCATTCCTCTCGTCTCTTACTAATATTTTGTTTTTCAGTTAGTTGTTTTTAGTATTCCTTCCGTCTCACACTAATATTTTGTTTTTCAGTGAGTTGTTTTTAGCATTCCTCTCGTCTCTTACTAATATTTTGTTTCTCATTGAGTTGTTTTTAGCATTCCTCTCGTCTTTTACTAATATTTTGTTTTTCAGTGAGTTGTTTTTAGCATTCCTTCCGTCTCACACTAATATTTTGTTTTTCAGTGAGTTGTTTTTAGCATTCCTCTCGTCTCTCACTAATATTTTGTTTCTCATTGAGTTGTTTTTAGCATTCCTCTCGTCTCTTACTAATATTTTATTTTTCAGTGAGTTGTTTTTAGCATTTCCTCCGTCTCACACTAATATTTTGTTTTTCAGTGAGTTGTTTTTAGCATTCCTCTCGTCTCTCACCATTATTTTGTTTCTCAGTGAGTTGTTTTTAGCATTTCCTCCGTCTCTTACCCCTCAGGGGGGATACAACTATTGTATCTATGGGAATTAGCGCTCCCAATGTGAGGGCTCGAGCTAAAGGTTAGGTAGGCTTTCTTTTTGTTAAAATAACGTAGGTTTTTGTTTTGTTACGGACCAACTTTTTTTCGGTTCACTGCTGTCCTGTTTTTTCAACACCTACTACTTTCTTCTTCAACTTTGATCTTGTTTCATGAACTTCGTTCTCATCTTACTGTTCCTATGCCCTTTCTGCATAGATTCCGCATTCCCTTAACTCCATACTAAATGGTGCCTTTTTTCTTCCTCTCTTTGGATCTCATTTGTTGAGGATAGGGAGGCTTAAACTAACTAATAATCTAATCTAATTTTTCGTCTCTTAAAAGTATGTAAACTCTCAGTAAATTGTTAGTTTTTCGGTCTGTCGTTAGTTTTTCAGTAAGTCTTTCTGTTGAAGAAGAAATAATGTTTTCTCTCACACTATTATTTTGTTTCACTAAATTGTTCGTTTTTCGGTCTCTTATTCATCTTTCAGCAGGTCTTCCTGTTGAAGAAGAAACTTTCGGTATTGTTTCTTTTCGCTCACTATATAGTTTTTTCTACCGAAAAGTTTTAGTTTTCGGTCTCTCGTTCGTCTTTCTGTAACTCTTTCTGTTGGGATAAAAAAATTTGTTTTCGTTTCTTTTACCATCGTTTTGGTTTTTGGTTCGCTGCTGACGTTGTTTTCAGCACCTATAATATTTTTTAAAAACTTTTATCTTGCTTAAACTTCTTTCAGTCGCACTGTTTCTTTGCGTAAGGTGTGGGGGACACATTATGCATAGATTCCTTCTTCCCTTGATTTTTTCTAACTGATCTTCCTCTTTCCTCTCTAGTGAACGCCTATGATGGGGCTGGAGAGGCCTAAATCAACATATACTGCAATTTAATATGATCGGATGGTAAATAATGCTGTCATATATACACATGTAAACTAAATGACTTACATTTCATCAAAAAGATTCAAGCACTCTTCGCTTTAGCCTTCATTCCCGTCACTCGTAGTTCTTGCTTGCGTCATTCAGTCTTCGTTTTATGTAGAAAAATGAAAGTTGGAAAAGAAGGTTTTAGATCCTAAAAAAACAACAGCGAACTGAAAAGATGGTCCATGAAAAAAAAAAAAAAATTTTTTTTCTATTTTATCATATAAAAAATCATTGCAAGACGAACGACAGACCAAAAAACTTAAGACTAGCATGTGCCGGATAAAAAACCATCCCAAGCTTAATCGTAACAAATTAAATAATCACCAGAAATAATCGCAAGCATAATCACACTAATCACATCCCAAGCGTAATCACAACGAATCAAATAATCATATTACAAGCATAATTACAACAAATCAAATAATCGCATCACAAGCATGATTACAACAAATCAAATAATCGCATCACAAGCATGATTACAACAAATCAAATAATCACAACACATCAAATAATCACAACCATTCAAATAATCTCAACCATTGAAATAATCTCGACCATTCAAATAATCTCGACCATTCAAATAATCTCGACCATTCAAATAATCTCGACCATTCAGATAATCTCGATCATTCAGATAATCTCGACCATTCAGATAATCTCAACCATTCAAATAATCTCAACCATTCAAGTAATCTCAACCATTCAAATAATCTCAACCATTCAAATAATCTCAACCATTCAAATAATCTCGACCATTCAAATACTCTCGGCCATTCAGATAATCTCGACCATTCAGATAATCTCGACCATTCAGATAATCTCGACCATTCAGATAATCTCGACCATTCAGATAATCTCGACCATTCAGATAATCTCGACCATTCAGATAATCTCGACCATTCAGATAATCTCAACCTTTCAAATAATCTCAACCATTCAAATAATCTCAACATTTCAAAATGTTTCAACCATTCATATAATCTCAACCATTCAAATGATCTCAACCATTCAAATAATGAGAACAAATCAAATGGCAACAAGTAACGTGTGCCCCGGCGCAGCGTGAGCCCGAGCCCGCACCGGCGCGCCACCAGCCCGGACGACTGCTCCGACTCGGACAACACGGACTCCGAAGTGTCCGTATCCAAGCTACAGACCATCAAGTCCATCGCTGCCGAGCGCCGCATGACCGAGCGCGGCAGGGACCCCACACCCCCGCGCGCCCACCGCCACTACGGCGTCCCCGCCTCTAAAGGTGACGATTGCTTCGTGGTTTTGAAATGAAGCAATGTTTTGGTTTTTGGAATGAAGTCGAGATTTGTATTTCGTGTTGTTTGGTACCAATGATGGCTATTACCTCGTGCTATTTGGTACTGCTGAAGGTTGGTAGCTCGTGTTATTTGGTACCGCTAATGCTTGGTACCTCCTGCTATTTGGTACCAATGATGAGTGGTACCTCATGCTATTTGGTATCGCGTGTTGTTCATTATCGCTGATGCTGGATACCTCGTGCTATTTGGTATCGCGTGTTGTTCATTATCACTGATGCTGGGTACCTCGTGCTATTTTTTGGTACCGCTGGTTATTGGTACCTGGTATAATTTGGTACCTTTGTACGACAACCACCCCATGGGAATAAGTTTAGTACGTTCAGTGTCGTGTACGGTACCTTCCCTCACTTATGCCACTACTTAGATCTGTGCAGTAGAACTCCATCCATACTGCGCCTTCTAAAGGTATTGTATCATGGCTACCACCGCGTACTGTATCATGACTGCCGCTGTGTTTTATACAGGGTGGGGCAGAAAAACCTATCCGATTTCAAAACGTTATAAAATTAAAACCACTCAACTTGTCAAAAAATTTATTTTATTAGCATATCGCAAATTTTATGCCATTTTTAAATTTAAGTTTTGAA
>JACJUY010002364.1:40246-66791 GCA_014220935.1 Platorchestia sp. MABIK | reverse complement strand
GACACCCACACTTTAATCGTAGCGTGATGTGGAATAGGATCATGACGCCCGAGTCCGAAATGAATTCGAAAAGCACGTTGTGTAGCAATTATCGAACCGCCGCATTCGATAAACCGCTCAATAACAAAAGCACGATGTTCACTAGACCAAGGCATGTTGACTACTGACAAATGACATAAAACCGGCTTTCTAACGGTTTTTACCCCACTACTCTACCTGCTCCCTCTTCTGAGAAAAAGGGATTTGAAATCGGATAGGTTTTTCTGCCCCCACCCTGTACCTCGACCCTCTCGCGTAGAGCAGCCGTCACAGTGCCCCCCTTAAGACTTCATGAACTTCCTTTAGTTCTTTTCCCTAATGTAGAAGATCTTCTACATAGTTTTGTTCGTTTCGAGGTGAAATCGCGTAGCAATTTAAATTCCCCCACAGAATTGTTGTCTTAATAATAAACTGTCGTCTTAATAGTGCATGCTGTTGACATGCTGCGAGTGGTATAGGCGGTAGTTCGTTGGTTAGAAGTTCTGTAAGGAGTTGGTTGTGCTTTGATGTTGTAATTTGTTGTAAAGTGTACTTGATTCTCAGTGTACACGACTGAGACTGTTCTTTTTTGTGCGGATGTGCAGAGGGCTGAATTTTTGTGTAGTAATTGTTTGTGCGGCTAATACCTCATATTTTACTTCGTGGTTTCTTTCTCTTAACCCTCGCAATTTTTATCAAATGTAGTAAACATTACAGTGAATTTCCTTCTGATTTAAAGTGTGTTTTAATTATGTATGATTTCTAGATGTTTCATATTTATATCCCTGTTGTAGCTGTTCTTCATTAGAGGATATGCATTATCAAACCAATTTACTGCCTACGTTTTTTGAAACTTGCCCCCGCGTAATTCTCCATTTTCCAGGCCTTTGCTAGTTAGTTGTGCGTAATTTCAGCTCAGTAATTTGATCATTGACGTGTCCTGTGGATCTGGATGTGAACACTTCTATCACCTCAACTAGAGCGCTTGAGTTATTCCCATGCGCCGTTATCACCTGCGTTGTTTTACGGGTGTTTGTCATTCAATTATTGAGTATAATTAATTGTCATTTATAATTTATCATTGCACTTGAATTTTATTTTTTTCAGCGCTGCTTGTATTGAACAGTGGTTCATTCCCATGGGATAATAAAGTGCGTGATGACTTCTAGTGTATTTTAGCACTCACGATTGCACTGGTCCGTTCGAACTTTCATGTCGTGACAACTCAGCATTGTGGCGCGATTTTCACAACAGACTCCACTGAGCAACAGCCAACCAGACACGCGCGATCATAATGTCTTGTAATTTTCATATAGGAAATGAGCATTATACATGCTTCAAATAAGGCAATTCTAGTTCAGTTTAACTTATCCAGTAACCGCAGTCGGTCCTCGAGTTATACATTTCAAGTGAGGATAAAAATTAGTCCGAGATACTACGAACACGGAGATTGATTCAAGTTAGGCATAACTGGGGCTAATTTTTATCTGTACAAATTGACATTTGCATAAAACGATGTCGTTTAACTCGCATATCGACATTGGATGCGTCGCGGTCAAATTACTCCGCTCGTTTTGGTGTATAGAATTGGTGCGCGTTTGTGCACGGTATGTATGTTTTCTCCACCCTGTTGTCCCGCACGGGATGTACGTATATTTCCACCTTGTTGTCCCGCACGGGATGTATGTATATTTCCACCCTGTAGTCCCGCACGGGATGTATGTATATTTCCACCCTGTAGTCCCGCACGGGATGTATGTATATTTCCACCCTGTTGTCCCGCACGGGATGTATGTATATTTCCACCCTGTAGTCCCGCACGGGATGTATGTATATTTCCACCCTGTAGTACCAGTCGCGGCTGCAACCCAGCCTCCACATGATGGAGGGCAGTGTTCTCCCCAGCACCGCTCTCTCTACAACCCTGACAACTATAGACCAGGTGCGGCCGCCTGCCTTACCTAATTATGCCCTCGGTGTCTCTATTAACAGTAATACCTCGACGTTCGAATTTAATTCTTTCCAGGACCAATGTCGTATGTGGAATTATTCGTGTGTTAGATCAGTTATTCCCATAAGAATGTGTGTGAAACTATTTAATTCGTTCCACAGCCCAAAAATCTACCTTCCCTTAATTTAATAATTGTTCAGATCGTAGACATGGTGCGGCCATATTGCTTAGCCAGATCGCTCGCAGGCACACCACGTTCATGGTTTGCAGTGATTTCTTCCTTTAATATAAATGAAAGTTTGATTTATTTTTCACCCATACCATCACTCGCACTAGTCTTCTTGAGACCCGTGATAATGGAATAAGGAAAAAATCCCACTAATTGTCACTAAGAAGTAAGAGCCGATCACCAGAGATGTTACTGTGTTACTGTAACATAGCGAAGCGTAACTGTGAACTGACCCCTTGGTCCCATCGTGGGAGTTGCCGCATAGCGAGCTTAACGACGAAACTTTGACGTCGTATACTGGATTTTTCATCGAGTGTAGAGCCGATAATTTTATCGAATTTCACGTCGTGTGTTGAAAAATTCTTATATTAAAACAATCGCATGTCGAGGTATGACTGCATTTATATATTTGCTTGGTGTCCGTCTAAATAAGTCATGATACACAGTTGTTGTCTGGATGGTTGGTTGGTCCGTCTCTCTGTGACACTCTTAAGGAGGGACAACCCATTTGATTATTTTTTTTTTCCGATTATTCCGAAATTTGGCAAGTATATTTATATCCTGAAAAAATAATCAAACTCGTGTAACTTTTTCGTTTTAAGCAGTTTTTGAACAAATTTGAAATGTTAGTTTTTCAGTTCATTTTTAGTGATATTTTAAAAAGAATAGAAGTCAATGAGTTTTTATGCTGAAAGAAATTCAAAGAAAGTTTTGGAATCCTTAAAACATTGCTAACAAACTAAAAGAGCCAGATTTTTCATTTTCTTTTTGTTTTCTTCTGAAATGTGATTTTTGATCACTTACTAAAATATACGAATTATTTTTTGAACCGTGATAAAAAAATTAAATGTAAAAATTGGGAAGTCGAAGGATTTTAATTTTTAGAAATGTTCCAAGGATTTCAAAACTGACTTGTTTTTTTTTCTAGCATGAAAACTCACTGACTTCTATTTTTTTGAATGTTAAAAATGAGTTCATTTTATAAGACTAAAAACAAAAATTTTATCTAGAGTGTTGTATTATCATTTGGAATGTAAATTATCAGGTTGCATTATCATCTACAAATAATATGCATGTATAATTTCATATATGCACTGTGATTTGTAAATTACATGTTTAAATTATATATAAAAGAAAATTATTGTTAATTTCTTAAAGAGTGGGAAATTTTTTATATATGGACTGATTCTTGTGAAATTAGCCATTACATGTAATTTTTAAAAGAAACACGTGTCATTCAATTCATTTTTTCGATTTTGGTCTTAGTTTTTCAGAAAATGGGAAATATTTGTTTGTATGTCATTTTATCTGATATTTCAAATGAAAACAAGTCAATAAGTTTTCATGCTACAACAAAACCAAAGACAGTTTTAGAATCCTTGAAACATTGCTAACAAACTAAAGAAGCAATTTTTTCAATTTCCTTTTTGTTTTCTTTTTATTTGGGGTAAAAAATTCATGATTTGTGGTCCCCTTACACCTCCCTTGGGGTTGGGGGAGAGGGGTCTTAGGGCCTGCCACCACATAAAATTTTAGGGCACAATAGCCCACCACCTGAAAAAATTGGCCAATTGGGCCCGAAAATCCCCGAGTCGTCCCCCTTAAAGGATGCCTAATGCCGTATCTGTGATAGGAGTTTCGCCAGTGCACAAGTACAAGAATATTTAAATCGCGGGTACTACTAACATGGATATATATATGTTTGACATCCACATCTCAAAATTTCATTCAAAGAAAATGTTGAATCTCATTTATGATGGCCTCTGTACACTATTTAGTATGTAGTAATACGTTCCACGTGTTGATACTGGTCCTCGATTTCCCCTTCCGACATACCTGAGCAAAGATTTTAGTCGACTTGTCAAAGATGGTTTTTACATGTCAAGATTTTTTTCATGTTTGTAAGACTTTTTTAGCGTAAGTAAGATCTTTTTCACATTAAAAAGATTCTTTGACACCTTAGCAAGTCTTCTTGCTACATAAGCAGTGATTTTGTTATTGTTCACGTGCAAAAAAATTGTCTAATTTTTATATGCAAAAAATTTTAAATTCTTACAGCCAAAACACCTTTTTTAAGTTCTTATGTGCAAAAAATTAATCAAATATTTCACCAGCAACAAAATTGTCAAATTTTTACTGTAAATTTCACTGTGAAGTTTTTACATGCCAAAAAATTTTGTTAAATTTTTATTTAAAAAAACTTGATTGAATGCTTCGTGTTGAGTTGCCTCCTCCATGTGGAAACAGAGGGCCTCCACGGAGGGGAGCGGCGGGCCGGCAGCTCCAGCCGCAGCAGCAGCAGCACCTCCCGCAGCGGTGCCACCACTCGCACCCAGCCCCCCGCCGGCAGGCCTCGCCTTCCTGACGACGGTGGGTCTCCATTGCACTGATTATATAGGAATTATTGCAGTCGTGATGGCTCACCCTTGGTTATTACAGTAATTAGTGATTGCTCCTGGTTTTAACAGTAATTATTGATTACTCCTGGTTATTGCAGTAATTAGTGAATACTCTTGGTTTGATCTCGTCCTCCTGAGGAAGGTGGGTCTTTAGTGCACTAATTATGTAATAATTATTACAGAAATGAGTGCTTACTCTTGTGGATTTGGTTTAACTGGTCTCCAAGAGTACGTAGGATTGCAAAGCTTCAGTTAGAAGAAATGAAAAAGTTCTTAATGGCGACTCTGCACTTTGGTGATTAGCGTCGTTCAATAGCACTTTTTATGAGAGTTTGTTGTGGGGAGAAGTGGGCTTTTTGTTCTGTTTTCTTGAGCAAATTATTGCGTTCTAAATACTCGACTTCTTACAAGAATACTTTAAATAGCTGAATTACTATTCCATGTACTTTTTACATTTTTTATTTTATTTCATATTTTTTTTATTTTGCACATTTTTTGTCTTTTTGAGATTTTTCATGTCACTATTTAAAACTTTTCCGAGCATGTACGGTTGGTGAATCCCCCCACGTACAGGTCTTGATGTAAACGTTGTTGAGGATGTTGTGTGCATATTTTTCACCATGAAATCAAAAAACCCTGGTCATGTCATAGCAGATCGGTGCTCAACTCCAGCGAGACCAAAATCACTTGCGTTACTTTTGTTCACAGGAACTAGAACACGCCTTCCTACTGACGAAGGGAAGCCTCGAATCTCAGGGGGCACGCCCGTGTCTCGGCAAACTACCTTTTCATGCGGGGATCATCTAACGCGCGACGTGGCAGCGGTGACGGTGCAGCGGTACTGGCGGGGGTACCGAGTGCGACAGCGACACCCCGCCGCCGTCGCGGTCCGGCAGGAACTGAGGCAGGCGCGGGCTGAGGAGCACATCAGGTGGGTGCCCTCTACGGTGGAACAAACAAGGTGTTGTCCAACTAGTCTTTTTCTTATCGACCGTGTCACAATACTGACGTCATGGCATCGAGCCAATAGCAGCTCTCAGATTGCGTCTGGCAACACTGCTAGCCCCAAATCTGGCGCCACCATTGGCTTAACGACATGTCACAATGGTGACGTCATGGCATCAAACGTATAGCAGCGCTCAGATTGCATCTGACAACACTGCTAGCCACAAATTTGGCTCAAGTATTGGCCTAACGACATGTCACAATGGTAATGTCATCCAGGCTGTTTGAAATGAAGCTTTTCTATTGGTGGAAGTGCGTTATTTCCTCGTAGAAATGACTGTACCTTGTTTCCTTTACCATGGCGTCCTCTCTGTGTCTCGTGGGTGCCATCACTGTATTTTGTGTGGCGTGGGCCGATGCCGATCCGATGGTGTAGTTGTGGTGAAGTTGCACCGGATAACAGATTTAAATCGGATAGCAGATATAAAATTGGGCTTTTTAGACTTTCAGAGAATTTGGCCGAAAATTTATATAATTTTCATTGTTTTTCTTTTTTTCAAAATAGACAAATTTTTTCTCCTGTTTCAGCACTGATGATGGTATTTTAATTCCGAAACGTTTGCAATAAATGTAATGTTAGTTTTTACTCTAGTTCTTCTTTTTATTCTACGAATAAGATTCTCGACAAATCGCCCTATTGGAAATATGATAAAAGATTTGTATCAGATGAATCGTTCAGCCGCATGGAGAGGAAGATCTCCGCTAATTGGAGATGGCGTACTTAATCACATTTTTACTAGTAATCAGTTGTATGGGGTGATGTTGAAAAGTGTGAGTTATGCACATGGTATGAAGCAATGCTGTACGGACGATGCTCCGTTATGTGGAGCAATATAGTGTGAAGCTACATAGTGCGGGTGACCTTAAAAGTGTAGATGGCGCTTCATAGTGAGATGCAACAGTGTGGGGCTGCTTAGTGCGGATGATAGTTAAAGTGTAGATGAAGCTTCATAGTGTAAAGCTACATAGTGCTGATGACAGTAAAAGTGAGGATGAGGCTCCGTAGTTTCGAGCAGTTCATATTGCATGGAGGCACATAATGCGGTTGACCGAATAAGTGTGGTCGAAGCATTTTGTGGAACAATACTGTATGAAGCTACAAAGTGCTGGTGACAGTGATAGTGTGAATGGAGCTCCGTATTTTAGAGCAATACATGAAGCTACATAGTGCGGTTGACCGCAGAAGTGTGGATGAAGCATAGTATGGACCAATACAACAGTATGGATGACCCCGCCGGCAGGGTGCTGCAAAGCAAGCTGCAGCGAGCTGAGGAGGCGTTGGAAAGAGAAAGGCGACTCCGGCACTTGCAGCTGGAGGCCATCCGCGCCCTCTGGAGGCAGGTGGGTTCTGGTGTTGGGGTATGGTTTTCTTACTTGGAGCACCCAAGTCTGGTGTTTCACACACCAGCGTCCATGGAGGGATATTAAAATAAAGAACCTAAAATGCTTTCTGCCGTGTTGTAACTAGGTGAATAAACTACGTTTATTCGTCTTCACTCTCTCAGGCTCGGAGACCAAGAGCAACGGACAAATTTGATTTTATAAAGATGCCATAAAGTAGAACGCCGGCTATGACCATTAGTTTGGAGTGTGTATAATAAAAACTCACCGCATTAAATAAGACGATGTCGCAGACCTCATTAGCGTCGGCCATATAATTAGAGGCGGACCATATACACTGAAGACCTTAATATCGAAACGACCAAGCCGTGGGCTCGGGAGATCCGTCATGGTGAGGGAAGGCTAAGCTCCCACAAAAAGAACATACCCCCTCTTTTCTTCGCCATAATGCCCCCCCCCCTCCCCTGGCGGGAGCGCGGTGTACGACTGCATTGAAACATCAGTAGGAGATGACTTAGGACAGGGACACCGAGGCGAGTAGACGAGGATTGAGAACTCAGTGCAGTGAGACTTATTAGAAAGGTCGAGAGCGGATAGATCCAAGGGACTTAGCGTTGGGCGTGAAGCCGAGCGGGGTTGTTAGCGATTTACATAAGTACGACCGCGAGCGCCTTGATTTTCTATTTGCATAGAGTGTCTATTTGATTGTCCAGTTATCCTTTAATAAAGGTCAAACTGGTTCAATATCCCGGGTTTTAATTCATGGGTTTGTTCTTGCTTGTCGGTAAACAATCGTACCATGGTTTTGTTCTTGATTGTCGGTTAACAATCGTACCATGGTTTTGCCTTTGATTGTCGGTTAAACAATCGTACCATGGTTTGGCTCTTGAATGTCTGTTAAATCATCATAGCCTGGTTGTCTGTGATTGTATGCGAAACAATCGTCTTGTTGCGGTTTCCCTTTGTGTCTTAAACCTCTCCCGACGCGTGCTCTAGCCTTTCAGTATTTGCCTCCCAATAAAGCATTAAATCTTCGGGCCTCGTTATTCCCCTCTCTACTCTTGCATCGCCTACCCACTGAAACACGAGCCTAGATACTCGGGCCCGCTACCAAAGACGTGATATATGAGTAGGGGTGAACGTAAAGGCTACCGCTTGCGCGCTAACGTCACCCAGTGGGCGTACGGACAGTCAATATAAAATTAATTCTTAAATTCGAAGCCTATTGCATCTGGTGGCAGCGGACTAACCGTCTTTAATCTTATCTTAAATCTTAACGTAAATGCCAATTGCGGAAATAAATCCTTTGAGCCATCGAGTAAAGGTCACATCAGTAAATAATAAATAGCAGCCACCAAGCGACTTCATTCATAGGAATATACCTACATAGGAGACAGAGACCAAAACCATTACATTCATTTGTTCATCAGATCGGGCGGCTACAGGCAGGACGCACGACCCCCGCGTCTACCCCCTCCAGCACCCCCATAACCCCCTCGACCCCGATGGATGCCCTTTTGCCCAAGGGAGGCTCGGGGGCGGCAGTGAGACGTTCTTCTCCAGCCTCGCGCAACTCTGACGACACCGTGAAGGAGCTCACGCAGTTCTGCAACCAGCTGCAGGGACAGGTGAGGTTGTGCACTCAGAAAAATTTTGACACAATTCTCCCACTTTGACACACTTGTATGTGTCAAACGGTTTTTCAGAAAAATCTTGGTATCTCTGTATGCATCACCTTTGACCACATGACAAAGCGATTTATAAAGTTAAAGAACATGCTCGCATTTCATGTTGTGAATAATTCTTTGTTTAGAAAGGAGTACATCATACATACATATACCAGGCCTCTGCTCCCTATGGGAGGGTAGCCGACAGCAGGCCACAGTCATCACCCTTAGTCACTAGGAGGTGAGAGAGGCAGCACTGGCCGCACCAGAACTGCCAGGATCAGCAGCAGCCCAGCACAACCACCTTCCACAGTCAGGCCCGACAGCCATGGCTGGTTTACCCCGACCGCTTCATTGAGTGCAGCCCCTCCCCCCGCACAGGACAGGTCAACCCCATCACACACGGGCAGGCTTCCAGTACAGCGTCAAAAATAAAATTACCTTCTTCTGCACCGCATCCACTCACTTCTGTCCGCAGTCATCCCTCTCGCCACATCCACAGTCAGACCCCTCTTATACAAAGCACGTTTCACCCCCATCCATCCAACTCATCTGTGGTCTACCTCGCGCTCTAATACCACACACTTCCAACGTTTAAATCTTTTTCACCAGCCGCTCAACATTCATTCTTTCAACATGTCCAAACCATCCAAGTACTCTTTCATCCACTCGTCTGCTTGAATTTTTGATAACCCCCGTCTGCCCCCTTACAAACTCATTCCTGATCCTATCTCTTCTTGTTACTCCATACATGCTCCTCAAACACTTCATCTCAAACACATCCAACTTCCTCCTCTCAGCTACTCTCAAACCCCAGGACTCTGCTCCATACAACAAAACTGGCACGATCAAGCTTTCATACAGTCCCTTCTTAGCATTCATACTCAAACTCCTGCATTCAAAACATTCCTCATTGCAGCCAATGTAAACAAAATAGATTGATTTCTGGGAAATCTCACTTTTAGGATAAAAAGGAAAACCAACGTGGCTAAAAATATCATGATAAAAAACAAACGTTTCAGATTATAAAAAATCCATCTTCAGTGTTCTGAAATACAATAAATCGTAGTATTAAAACATTGTAACTATAAATCTGCTGAATAAATCGGATGAAAGATAATGAAAATTAAAAAACATGATAAAACAAAAACTTTACAAAATTTCAACAAACAATGGAAAGTTTCACCGCCGTATCACACTCATTTATTCACGGACGGTTTTTTAAAATGAATATCGATTCTAAAATGCGGAGATCGGACAAATTTGATGTTGAATCCAAAATTTTAAAATTTGTATTTATAAAAATATGGTCGTTCTCCAAACAGTGTTCTCTTATAGATGAGCTGGATGGTTTGGTCAGGTTACAGCCGGTGTGAAAGGAGACTCCCCTGTGTTGTGCACACCTCACAAATAATTGGAGCCCAGTGCTACCAATGTAAGAGCGCTCGCAGCGGTCACACGTATATTGATATACAACTGAGGTGCGCAACATCACATCCGGAGTATCCCTTCGCTTAAAATATGATCCGAGTTTCCTATCATTTTTAAAATATGAGCAAGGATTTATTTGTGGAAAAAACCTTTTAACTGTTGACACAACTTCCATTTTCATTTTCTCTGTGCGGGATCCTATAAAAGGTAACTGAAAATACAACCTAAGCTTTGGCACAATAAGAATTCTCGGCTTTGACGTGAACTTTCTACTCAAAAATTTTCGTAACTCACTAGTAAAAATATTCTTCATGTAATTATTCAAACAGAAATAATTTTGCAAATAATTCATCTCTAAATGGAACAACTTGTAGGACGATGAAATTTCAAACGCTCTGTGAATGAACGTTACTATCCATGAAATTTTGTATTTTGAGAATATATTACTGAAAAAGTTTGTGCCCAATCCCGTGAAAGTTGCTTTTCGAAACACTGAAGTCGTGAATTTGTCTCCAGATCTTGTAACTTTTACATCTAAAAATGACAATTCATTATTCACTTCTAGTTCACATGTGAATTTGATATTCCTATGACATTCATTAAAATATTGAAAAAACTGCTCGGAATCAAGGCTGTTTTTAAAAAGAATAAACGTATCGTCAAGATACCTTCGGTAAAACACTGGTTTAAAACTATCTGGACATGGTTTTAGAAACTTTTCTTCAAAATTGTTCAGGAAGATATTGGCCACAATGGGGGATAAAGCAGATCCCATTGCCAAACCATCAACTTTTTTATAAATTTTGTTATTAAACTTGAAGAATGAGTCCTTAAGCGTTAACTCAAGCAATTTTTTCATAGTTGTTTTGGATTCACCAATGCTATCTGCCACAGGTGGTGTCACTAATGCTATCTGCCACAGGTGGTGTCACTGATGCTATCTGCCACAGGTGGTGTCACTGATGCTATCTGCCACAGGTGGTGTCACTAATGCTATCTGCCACAGGTTGTGTCACTAATGCTGTCTGCCACAGGTGGTGTCACTAATGTTGCTGTTGCTGCCACAGGTGGTGTCACTAATGTTGCTGTTGCTGCCACAGGTGGTGTCACTAATGTTGCTGTTGCTGCCACAGGTGGTGTCGCTGCAGGACTCGCTGTCAATGGTGAGCCAGGTGATGAATGCGTTCTGCCAGCTGCCGGCCTCTCAGGCGCTGCTGCTCAGCCAGTCCACATCGTGTTCCCCTCTGCCTTCCCTCGGGTCGTCGCAAAATCCCCTCTCTGGAGACGGCGCTCTTCCGCTCGATGCTGCCACTGACGCAAGGGCAGATCCAAGCAAGCTTGGTGTCGTGAACTCTGTCGTTCTCACAGAATCCCTGTCATCTCTGACGTCTTCTATAGCGGCCCTCACTTCCAACATAGTCACTCCTGCCACGAGCTCGTCTGTTGTGTCCACTGCCGGAGCCGGCACTTGCTCTTCTGGCAAAAATGCCGCTTCTCTCGTTGCGTCCACCGCCACCACCACCGCCGTTTCAAAGACAGACATAACGACGTCTGTTGGAGACCCTAACTCGACTGCCCATGACGCTTCGACCATCTCGCATGACGACGTCGCCGACTTGTCAGAGTCGAGCCATAGCTCGATGTCGACGGCGAGCTTTTCGGGCAGCCACTCAACCGGACGAGGGGCGGCGACTGCGCCGATTTGCGTAGCGACTGCGCCGAGCTGCGTAGCGACTGCGCCGAGCTGCGTAGCAACTGCACCGAGCTGCGTGTCGACTGCGCCGAGTTGCGTGCCTGTGCCTCAACGTCCGTCGTCTTTGCCAGTGTGTCGGGACACTGTGCAGCGCAGGTGACGTGTTACCTTCAAGTGGCAGGACGTTATTGTGTGAACACCACCGATGTGATCTGTGTTGTGATCAAGACAAACGTCGACTTGGACGCAGTTTGGCGTGGACTGCCGGAGTTTTGTTATATTGAGTCGTGTTGAGAAGAAACCTATTTGAAAGCATCAAAAACTTTGTCTTCATGGTGACATTGATAATCGATGTATCTCTGCGTGTAAAATTCATGTCTGGTGTAGGTTGTGAGTGGCAGGGGGTGTGAATGTCATGAAGCAGTGTTCTCATGGTGTTTAATTCAACTTCTGTTTAAGGTACCCATACTGACGATGGTTCAGTGTTTAAATTTTGCTCTTTGGAACTGTATTTTCGGTTTCCCTTGTTGTGTGTTGTTACTCTAAGACTGTAGAGGTCACGTAGATGTGAAAAATATGCTTTCTTGGCAATAGAATGAATTTTTGACTATGTTATAAAAAATTTTTTTGGGAGTTCAATTTTGTCAGTGTGAGTTTCTGCAATTCCGATGCCTGCATTTGTTGTGCCATGCTCCTTGAAATTGTTATTTGTTTTTGAAGTATTTCATTTCTTTGTTATTTTATTTCATACTCTAGTAAAAGATTTCCATAGCCTCACGTTATTTTTACGAGTAGGATTTATTTTTTGTTACCGAGTGTGCGTGTTGGAGTAGTTACACTTGGGTGTCAAAACCAGTAGCAATTCTGTAGTCTATAAACCACACGTTAGTTTTTATAAGCCACTCAAAGCCAAAGAACTCTGTTCCAATTCTTAAGCTGATCGTGGTTATTGTTTTAGATACTGGCCAATGAAGGTGGGTGTCATTCCTGTAAAGTGTTTCGAACATAAAAGATTTACACAGAGAGGTTTCGATAGTCCGGGTCGTCCACTGATTTTAGCAGTTTAATACTTTGCTGATTTGGTGCTTGAACCAAAATGAACCTTGATCTGTTATGTTTTTCCTTGATAAGTCGTAGTTTCACGAATTCTAAGTTTCTAGAGCTGATGCCTTGTAGGCAGAATCTAATGGCCGTCACAAAGCTTACGAATCAACTGAATCAGGAACGATGTGTTTGGTCAATCTCTGTGCTATGTTTTGTGCGCCGTGCAACATCGGACAACTGAATGAGGAGCGAAATGTTTGGATAGTCTCCGTGCCATGTCCGGTGCGCAACATCGGACACTTGACTCGTTTCTTTCAAAAGTAGCAGGGTTACGAAAGAATGCTCTTATTTGATGATAGCATGCTCTTATTCTGTTCATAGAATGCCTTTATTCTGATGATTGAAAGCTCTGAAGGGAAAGCGGCAATCGAGGGGTCAGAATTAGTCCCGTGTAGTGAAAACGGAGAGTGAATTCTAATTTTGGCTTAAGATTGGCCTTATGTTTTAGTTGTATTCCTAGGAGACGACATTATTTTCTTCAGAGAGACCAGCGCACCTGCGATCGGCTTTCCATAAGCGTGTTGTCACTTACAATAACTTCAAATTCTAATTTCTTTTCAATGTACTCTGAATGTACTTTTTAAATGTTTAAAACTCTTTGAGCTGAGACGGTGCTAAAACCCTACATACATAATCTTATCACTTGTTGTGTGATGTCGTTTCAGATTCTCAATTGGAAGTTTCTTCAACTTTTATCCTGTTTTGTGAACTTTTTTCTCAACTTAACTGTTTCCATGCTAAATGGTGCTTTCCTCCTTCCTTTTTTTGGATCGCCTTTGTTGCGGAAAGGGAGGCTTAAACTAACATCCAATCTAATCTCGGTGGAAGGCATTGAGTATCTCTGTCATTTTGGTGGTGCGCCTGCGTGATTTTGACCCTCGTTACTCTTTGGTCTGGGATTTTTTTCCTTGGTCCTGTTTCTCTCGAAAGTCTTCAAGTGTTGAACTCGTTTGTTGGTATAAATTCACCTTCTGAATAGAGAACATTGATGTCATGACATGCTTTGTTGGTGGTCTTTCAAAGTCTTCGATTATTATCAAGCACCTGATGAGTGGGCTTTTAAGTCTCCAATCAATTGAAATCAATCACTTAATTGAGGGGGGGTTTTAAGGTCTTCAATCAATTAAACGAATCACTCAATAGGTGGGGTTTTAAAGTCTAATCAATTAATATCAATCACCTGATAGTTAGTTTTCAAAGTCTCCAATTAATACCAAGCACGCGATAGGTGGTTATCCAAAGTCACTAATGTGTAGTCTTGGACAGTCAAGAGCCGCTTAGTGTAGATTTACTCGAGGCAAAATTCCCGAGAAAGAGTTAGTTGAGAATGTGGTTCATTGTAACTGTAAAGTAACAATTGAAAGGCCTTCAAACGAACGCAAACTCTTATACTCTGTACAGAGATCACTTATAAAAAATATACCATGTAACTTTATCTGGAAAATTTTGCTCTAACTCCACTTGTAGTGTGCTACGATATGCTCTGAAAATGTGTAATTGTCATTTTTAGGGCTATCTTTCGTTCTCATGATGTACATGAATAATCTCTATTTAAAAGGAAGACTTTTACCAATAAACGAGTTTGTACAGAAGTACGTCCCAACGAAGTTTGTCGGGGATAATATCTGGAACGATGAGTACCGCATTGTAAAGACGTTCATTTGCTCCTGCATCACCAGCCATGTAGACTAGTTGCTTTAGATACACTCTTCTGTGTCAACGTTAGCGTACTTAACTTCGTGGTTTTGCATGTCGATTGCTGGAGACCTTATTTTTCCTTCTTTGTTGCGGTCACCATTCGTTTTCGGTCCCATCTGTGTCAGCAATTGAAAATTCGAATGAAGCAGCGCGAATAAAGCTGCGAATGAAGCAAAATTTGCTGGAGACGGAGAATTTTGTATATTACAAAATGATTACAAATTTCGTAATGAATTACAAAACCAAAGAAAGGTCTCGCTTGCTGGTGAGAAGAAGAAGATAAAAGAGCTGTAGAATTATGCTAGAGGTCTTACTTGCTAGTTAGAAGAAGAAAAAAGATCTATTAATTTATGATTGAGGACTTCTCTGCTGGTGAAAAGAACAAAGATCTATAGATGTATGATCGAGAACTTACCTACTGGTGAGAAGAAGAACAAATAGATTCATACTTCACAGCAATCCGTTGTCAGGTTTTTGTATCGTACAAAAATGGTGGAAACCAAAAGTTTCCTAAACCTTGTGGTGCTGGCCCGTGTGTATGTGCCTGTGTGGTGGGCATTTGTTGCTGTGTGTGGCTTACTCAAATGCATGCTCATTGTACTCGTATAATTAATGTAATGTAAGAAAAACTTGTGTCTTGTGTTCGTTGATTGTTATTGGTCGCGGAGAAGATAAAAATGATGATTGTTTTCTCACAATACTCCTTAGGAACATGAGAGCTCAACTTCGAACAACAGCCTTCGTTGTGTACAAACCTCGGTCACTTTTTAATTCCCAGCTACTATAAGGCACAAGATCAAATATTTCTCTTTCTCAAAGATGTTCATTTCGCCGAAGCTATTTACTTCACGAATATGTATATTTTAATCTCTATTGTTCCTGACTGCATTTTTTCTGAAGATATTGGGTTGGATGTCGTTCTTCGGAACACCTTTGTTGTGGTTAGAGAGGCTTAAACTAACTTGTAATCTATGGGAAACATTCACGTTTTGTTATGCATTTTGAAAGTATAAGATTAGCAATGTGGAAGTTCCCCATTGCTGCCCTAAAGCTGTAGCTGTCTATCAATAGTTATAAAAAATGGCTTCGGTTATAAATTTGATTTCTTTCTGGCTCTCACCTATTTTTAGGTGGAACTTTTTAACAGTCGCAGTATGAACTGTTATTATTTTTAAGGCCTGCATGACATTATTGTGCGGACCGTTTAGGCACAGAGAAAGTGCCGTATATTAGCATGATGTTTACCTACGTATTGTATACAAATTATTCGATAAATATTAAACAGATATACGCGATACCAGTCACAGACTTGTCTGTCGCTGAACACCATCAAAATGAATGAAATCACGAAGTTTCTCGAGTATTAAACTAAGGCCCATTTCACACCGAGCTGGCAAAGCAGCATTTAGCACGCTCGCATGAGCCATCTAGCAGATGGTCTGCGAGACTGGTAGGTAGGAATAGCACTGTTATCAGCCGTTGCCTTCACACTGAACTCGCACGTTTTATCCAGCATCCAGCATGCGAGGTGACAGTGCTATTCCTACCTACCAGTCTCGCAGACCATTTGCTAGATAGCTCATGCGAGCTTGCTAGATGCTGCTTCGCAAGCTCGGTGTGAAATGGGACTAAGGGTGCCTTTCATATTGGTTCATTGCCAATAGAAATTGCTTAGATATTTTAATTGTGTGCTTTTGATGAAATCTCTTCTTATGCACCAAGCTTCCTTGTCTTTATACAAGCAATCAATTCTGACTTTCGCTTTGAATCACTCTCGGAGCATTTATGGTGGTTAAAGTGTTATAATAGCAATGATATAAAAATACATAATCTTCTTACCCCTCAGGTGGAAACAATTATTGCATGTATGGGATTTAGCGCTCCCAGCGGGAAAATGTGAGGTCTCGAGCTGAGAGTGCAGGAAAGCCTTTTTTGTCGAAATAGAATGTTTTTAGTTGTTATATTAAGGATCGTCTTCTTTCGGTCCACTGCTGTCTTGTTTTTCAGCACCTACTACTCTCTTCTTCAACTTTTATCTTGTTTCATGAACACTCTTCTCAATTTACTGTTACCATGGGCACGGGATTCTTGTGCAGGAACACACCTTGGGCATAGATTCCACATTCCCACACTTGCATGCTAAATGGTACCTTCATCCTTCCTCTCTTTGAACATCTTTGTCATGATAAGAGAGGCTAAAACTTACTTATAATCAATCAATCGTAATCTTCGTATGAGTTTGTCGGCGGCAAGCATTTATGAAGCCACGACCCACTTAACTGTGTCGGGAAAACTGCGTTCGTTCAACAAAGTCTTTTTCATTTCAGGCATTTTTGTCTTAAAAATTTGTAGAGATGGTGGAGGAGCGGACCTGTTGAACCTTTTTTTTTGTCTCGCGTGCTCTTCGCTGCATTAGCAAAACATTAATGACACGTGAAAATGAAACTATCTAAGGCCGCCCGCCAACTGACGCGATTCGATGCGATGCGATTCGCCTCAATCGGCAGGGAGTTAAGTAACACAATGCTATTCCTACGGTGCTACAAATGAACCGTGCGATTTCGCAAGGCGTCGCACCAATAGAATCTTATCAATGGGCGGGCGGCCTGAGCAGCCTTTCTTGATAACCCGCTTTCAGGACTCAGAAATTCCCGACCATTTTATTGATCGTTGAGTTGTTGTGCTTGAACAAATTCAACTTTTTATCATTAAGGTGCGGGCTAAGGAAGTTTAAATTTTGCTGGGTTATAGACTTAAAGTGCAGGTTCCTTAGACAGTACACGCGTCATGGAGTTCGGGTGAAAGACTTGTCCTTCAGCGTGTCTTTTGGAACTGGGAGAGGTGGGATTCTTTCGCTCATCTCGAGTGGGGGTGGTACTAAAGTGTCTGTCCTCTTCGCTCATCTCGAGTGGGGGGTGGTACTGAAGTGTCTGTCCTCTTCGCTCATCTCGAGTGGAGGTGGTACTAAAGTGTCTGTCCTCGTTAGCGGCTCTGGGGGANTTTCCTGAGCGACCTGCAGCAGGTTTCCTGAGCTACCTGCAGCAGGTTTCCTGAGCTACCTGCAGCAGGTTTCCTGAGCTACCTGCAGCAGGTTTCCTGAGCTACCTGCAGCAGGTTTCCTGAGCTACCTGCAGCAGGTTCTCTGAGCTACCTGCAGCAGGTTTTCTGAGCTACCTGCAGCAGGTTTCCTGAGCTACCTGCAGCAGGTTTCCTGAGCTACCTGCAGCAGGTTTCCTGAGCTACCTGCTGCAGGTTTCCTGAGCTACTTGCAGCAGGTTTCCTGAGCTAATTGCAGCAGGTTTCCTGAGCTACCTGCAGCAGGTTTCCTGAGCTACCTGCTGCAGGTTTCCTGAGCTACCTGCTGCAGGTTTCCTGAGCTACCTGCTGCAGGTTTCCTGAGCTACCTGCAGCAGGTTTCCTGAGCTACCTGCTGCAGGTTTCCTGAGCTACCTGCGGCAGGTTTCCTGAGCTACCTGCGGCAGGTTTCCTGAGCTACCTGCGGCAGGTTTCCTGAGCTACCTGCTGCAGGTTTCCTGAGCTACCTGCGGCAGGTTTCCTGAGCTACCTGCGGCAGGTTTCCTGAGCTACCTGCGGCAGGTTTCCTGAGCTACCTGCGGCAGGTTTCCTGAGCTACCTGCTGCAGGTTTCCTGAGCTACCTGCTGCAGGTTTCCTGAGCTACCTGCTGCAGGTTTCCTGAGCTACCTGCGGCAGGTTTCCTGAGCTACCTGCGGCAGGTTTCCTGAGCTACCTGCGGCAGGTTTAGCAGTAGAGGTTGTGAGCGTTTGCTGTAGTGCTTATTTTAGAGTTTGAAAGACAACTTCTCCATTTTTTCCTTTCGAAGAGGTTGTCGCGTCCTTTCAGTAAACTCGTGTTCGGTCAGTCTAATGCCTGGACAGAATTTGCAGAATTTTTACTGGTTTAGTCTTTTGCCTATTTTCTTCTGTTTCATTTTCTGATAATTGGCAGACCTTTATCGCTCAGAATGCTGTTTTCAGACCAGGTGCTTCTGGATCCTTTAATTCATTGGTAACGAGGTTAAAAATTTGAAATTAAAACCAATATAAAAATTTCTAAATGTCTATATTGTTTACAAGAAAAATTTAAAAATTCCCTCAATGCAAGTACCGGCACGGCTTAAGAAATGTGATCTCAGTCTAAGTTCAAACTTTACGTAAGTTAAGGTACACTTTTAGATCTGTACACACCTGCAGCCTATGTTGCTTCGTAGAATAAATTTTCCAAATCCAAGTCGGATGTTTGCGTCGATTCGAATATTCGCTTGAGTTAGAATATGTTAACTTAAGTTTCATTTGGCCTGTAGATATAATTAATATAAAAGCACTGTGCAATAAACTTATTTCTCAAGTCGTTCGTATCTTCGCATAGGCTCCAGTGACATTTACCATGAGCCCTTTTAACCTTATTCGAGGGTGTTGAAACTGTACACGGACTGTTTACCTCTACTGTAAGTTTCCCGGTGTTTTACATCACTTGATTTTATCAAGTCGGTGTTTTAGATTAAGCTTTAATGCGCTGTTTGTTCCTATTTTCCGTTTTGTGTTGTAGCTTTAGCGTATTTCGTATAGTAGCAATTAGTGTTTGATGGCGGGCGTTGATTTTAGAGTTAGTGACATTTTACCGTGGCAAAATTCTCAGGTGTACAGGATTGTGAATTTTGAGAATTAGTCACATTGGAAATTAGAAAGCCTTTTGTTGCATTTTTCAGTAGAGAATAAGTTCAGAGATCTTCGATTTAACTTTTCGTTTTAAAATCGCCTAGTCAGCAATCTGTGCCTGAAATTTTGATTTCAAGCTGAAAATAGTTACTTAAATTTGACTTGTTGTTAGTAAGCTTATAATTGCTGCTTGATTTGGCATTTACGAGATGTAGATCAACTGCGACCTTCCGAGCTGAGAATTAGGTAGGGCCTTCTTTTTGTTGGAATAGAATAGGTTTTTTTTGTTTTGTTTTCTGCAATCATATCTAATTTAATAAGAAAAGATGAGAACGCTTTAGGGTTTCATCAACGAGGATAAGACTTTTCTGTTTATCCATTTAATTGTAGAAGTGAATTGATTTTTTCAATGATTACCGTGTACACATGAGCCACAGGCTCTACCTTTTTCTGCTGCATGTGACCCGAATAGATTTTCCTGGCTTGCTTCACACTACCATAATTTTAATTTACGCTCACAGAGGCAACTTTTTGTGTAATAAATTACCGTATTCTGCTCGTGGCATGTCAATAAGTTGATTATTTGTGTCGGCAAGTGAAGCGAAACATTCTTTTCAATGTGTTGTGGTGGAATTTTAACTTTCAATGGGTCTCTTCGAGCTCCTCACCATGACTCCTCAGGGGGGTGCAACTATTGTAACCGTGGGAATTAGGGCTCCCGAGGTCCCGAGCTAAACGTTGGGTAGGCCTTCCTTTTGTTAAAATAGAATAGGCATTTTGTTACAGACCATCTTTTTTCGGTTCACTGCTGTCCTAATTTTCAACACATAAGACTCAAAGACTCTTCAACTTTTATCTTGTTTCATGAACTTCTTTCTCAACTTGCTGTTTCTATGCATCTTGTGCATAAATTCCGTATTCCCTAAATTCCATACTAAATGGTACCTTTCTCCTTCTTCTCTTTGGAACGCCTTTGTTGCGGTTAGGGAGGCTTAAACTAAGATCCAATCTGATCCTCACCATCAACTTACGCACTTTTTGTGAGCGTTTAATTTAGGCGAGGCTACATAGGCTGGGAAGCCTTTATTTTAGGATACCTTTATTTTCTGGCGTGCTTTGCTTAGCTATATCTTCCATGCTCTTATGCTCGTAACTCTTGTCATTTCTGTTGCATCGATCGGACTGTCGGTCGATTTCAGAAGTGTTGTGAGTGACTCACCCGAGTTTCATTGCGAGAGAAATTTGAGTTGGCACAATTAAAACCTAAATTTTTATTCGATTAAATCTAAATTAGTGTGGCATTATTTTCCAGTGTGTTAAAAATGCAACCCCCTCAGTGGGATACAACTATTGTATCTATGGGAATTAGAGCTCCCAGGGAGGAAAATGTGATTGCCCGAGCTGAGAGTTGGGTAGGCTTTTTTTGTTGAAATAAAATGTCGTTGTTATGTTAAGAATCATCTTTTGTTCGGTTCACTGTTGTCCGGTTTTTCAGCACCCATTACTTTCTTTTTCAACTTTGATCTTGTTTCATGAACTTCTTTCTCAACTCACTGTTTCTATGCCCTTTCTGCATAGATTCCACATTCCCTTAACTCCATACTAAATGGTGCCTTCTGTCTTCCTCTCATTGGATCGCATATATTGCGGATAGGGAGGCTTAAACCAACTAATAATCTAATCTAATCTGTTAAAAAAGCATTACTTTTTGCAAGCACGAGTATTTTTGTAAGTAATTCTGTTCTAGTGCCCATCAGGGGGATACAACTATTGTATCTATGGGAATCGGCGCTCCCAGGGGGACTATGTGAGTGCCCGAGCTAAAGGTTAGGTAGGCTTTCCTTTTGTTGCAGTAGAATAGGATTTTGTTTTGTTACGGACCACACTTTTTTCGGTTCACTGCTGTCCTGTTTTTCAACACCTACTACTTCCTTCTTCAACTTTGATCTTGTTTCATAATCTTCTTTCCCAACTTACTGTTTCTATGCCCTTTCTGCGTAGATTCCGCGTTTCCTTAACTCCATACTAAATGGTGCCTTCCTCCTTCCTCTCTTTGGATCGCATTTGTTGCTGCGAGTAGGGAGGCTAAAACTAACGACTAAACTAAACTCTGTTCTAGTGTCGTTGTGTTATGATTATGAGCTATTTTCAAGTTGAAGGTATTTTGCAGCATCGTGTTCAAATGGACGCAAGGCGTTTTCTGCGCTTGCCTTCATCTCTGGGTTGGATAACAAGAGAAAATGACTGATGTTTGAAGTGCCAACGCGTTGAGGCAAAAATGAATAAAAGTTCTGCAGCCTTCGGTAATAACCAACCTCGGTGAAGGTAAGATAACTGATATTTTTCCGTCTCGCGATTTCGCGACTCAAACTCATTTCGAACTTGCAAAGTTTTCGTGAGGGTTGTCATTGATGTAGTTAATTCTTTGCGGAGTTTTTTTTTAATTTTCTATTTTTTGTGTGTCTAAGGTCAAGATCGAACCCTCTCAAAAACCATAAAATTTTTAAGCAATTTTTCTCCATTAAGTAACATCAGTAAATTTACGATTCTGGTAAAGCATGACGACCAATAATGTAAGTTCACTAAATCGGTAACAATTTTTGTTATTTGATTGGGAGAAAAGTAGCTGCGATAATTGTTTGAAATTTTACGGTTAAAATTGTACTCAGGTCAAGAAGGTTCTTGCGAGATGTTCTTATCTTTCATTCAGATCAAAATAGTCGGATAATCTTTTGTTGGAATAGGACACATTTTCTGACCTCGTCGTCAGATCTTAGGAAATAGGCGTAATGGCTAGTGGCCGCCCTTCTTCACGCCACTCAGTTTGTTTTCTTTTCTGCCCAGCTTTTCTTCTTTTCTGCCCTGCGTTTCTTCTTTTCTGACCAGCTTTTCTTCTTTTCTGCCCAGCTTTTCTTCTTTTCTGCCCAGCTTTCCTTCTTTTCTGCCCAGCTTTCCTTCTTTTCTGCCCTGCGCTTCTCCTTTTCTGCCCAGCTTTTCTTCTTTTCTGCCCTGCGCTTCTTCTTTTCTGCCCTGCGCTTCTTCTTTTCTGCCCAGCGTTTCTACTTTTCTGCCCAGCGTTTCTTCTTTTCTGTCCAGCGTTTCCTCTCTTCTACCCAGCGTTTCTTTTCTTCTGCCCAGCTTGTCTCTCATTCTGTCCAGCTTGTCTCTCATCCCCCTGTTGTTTTCCTCTCAGGGGATACAACTATTGTATCTATGGGAATTTGCGCTCCCAGGGGGAAATGTGTGAGGGCCCGAGCTGAGAGTTAGGTAGGCCTTCTTTTTGTTGAAATAAATGTTTTTTATTATGTTATTGTTGAGGACCTCTTTTTTCTGTTCACTGCTGTCCTGTTTTTCAGCACCTACTACTTTCTTCTTCAACTTTTATACTCTTTCATGAACTTCTTTCTCAACTTACTGTTTCTGTGCCTCTTCTGCATAGATTCCGCATTCCCTCATCTACATATTAAATGGTCCCTCCTTCCTTCCTCTCTTATATGATGCGCTCTTTTTTTTGTAGCTGTTAGGGAGGCTGAAACTCACATATATTCTAATCCCCTGTTGTTTTAGGTTTGGAGCCTCATTGCATTGGTAGAAAGTTTTTTTTCGATTACTACACGTATATGGCAACTGGAGCGTGAAGTGTGCAATGTATATTAATATTACTGTTTCCATGAGCTAAGAAGGCAATGCTTATGATTTCCTCTACAAAGGGGCTATTTTTCAAGTAACTCTGTTTTCTTCTTGACTCAGTTGAAAAGAAAGCTTGTAGGGTGTTTGAGCGTTAGCTTACCTGGTAGGTTAACATAAAATGAAATTTTCAGTTATACTTTAGGTGAGCTACCTAGAAGTTCGCAGAACTATTTTGATGCTGCAGCTTTCCTCATGATAGCAAACCGTTGGGGATGGATTAGGAACTCTCTGTGCATTGAATCTTCTTTGCTCTTCAGTAAATATATGAGGATTATTTAGCAACATACAATAGCAGATCCAATGATGCTTGTTCAAGTTTGATATTTGTAAGCGCTTCCGACACACGCCGCTGCCTTCTGTGGGACCAGATAACCACTTTAAACAGAAGTGAGGGGACCGCTTTCTAATTTTCAAGTGCAATTACTTCACCACCTGTTTCTAATTTTCAAGTGCCATTACGTCAATTCTCAGGCCTTGCAGTCACATTTAAGCTCGCTTATCCTTAGAAGCATATTCCCTTGGGATGTGATCTGTCTTGATTTAAGTTGTAGATATTGTGTGGAAAAATGTCGCTTGTTAAATTACGTTGCTTCTTTTTTTACGTTGGCGTCGTGAAACTCGGCGTTCCGATCGTCACTCGAAGAATTTATTAAATGCAAGTTGTTTAGGGCCAAGTCGAAAAATTATAAAAAATAATAAATAGTTATTATTTATTATTGGGAAAAATTTTAAATTATAACAAGTTTTCATGGCTTAGAAAGCCTATAACGCAAAAGCTTTCTATTCTCTCACCTATTCAACAAAATAAACAAAAAAAACTGGGTTCGATAGCCAAATATTTCCCATGTGATTCAGTTTGGGTTTGAACATTTTAAAAGCATTTCATGATTACGAACCTTTCTCTGTTCGTTGTCTCAAAACGTGCGACTAGTTCTAGAACTATAACCTTATTCATGTTCATGCTATAACCAAATTCAGGTTTTTACGACGTGGAAAACGCTAACATCGGATTTTCTCCTCTAGTCTTTTTGTGTACGATGTTTCTTGTTATATTTGGTACCTACTTCATGACCATGTCACTGAGGTGAATACTCTCTATAACGTAAGGTAAATTTTAGGCATCAAGCTTGTTGTTGCTTGAATAATAATCTCTTAAGTTTTCCGTGTGACTTGAAATCAGCGAGTGTGGTGGTTTCTCATAGCTTGTCTGACTTGGAAAACGCTGCAATTTGTTTCAATTTCGATTTGTGCCTGACGTAGTTGTTGAACGTTCACGTTTCTATTCTTTTTCTGCGTTGGAGTGCTTTTCGGGTGCCATACTGGTATATTCGTTAGTTGAATTCCACCTAGCTGGGGTTTCCAGTTGGGCACAGGGCACCGCCACCAATAATATTGTTCTTCTGGTTTTGCGTAGGGTTACGTTTTTGTCAGGCTCTCTTGTTCAGCGTCTTTCGTGCTTTTTTTAAGTTATGGTCAGCGTCTTTCGTGCTTTTTTTTAAGTTATGGTCAGCGTCATACATGCTTTTGCTACACGCCAAATAAGTGGCAGGTAATGTAAAACAAGTAAAAATGATGGTACAAAAGGCTTCGGTTTCACTTTCTTGTTTTTTTTCTATTCAGACGCTAGAAGGCTTGTAAGGTTGCACTTCAGAATATCGTTAAGGGGCCGATTTGGCTGGCTGTGTGTACCAAATTTTCACGGAATGATGGTAACAGTTTAGGTGCTATAGTTAAGATTCGACTACAAAGTGGATTCAGGAAAGATTATGAAACCACAAATTATCTTACATTTTATTTTATATCTGGCTGTACATTTTTACGGGACCTTCATATAATAATTTAATATAAGAATTCTGCTAATTATTCACTAGATAGTAATTTGAAAGTTAGAAAACGGTGAATGGGCGTGATAACGTATGAAGGCAGAAATATGGCGGTCAGTCAACTAGGAAACAAATCACTGAAAGTTAGCGTTTAAGTAGTTGACTTCGAACCTACGACAGTGAGGTCTACAGCACTGTTGGAAACGAAGATTTCCTTAGTTGATACTTTTGAAAGTTCACTCAATATTTAAGCCTCGATGAAATGAATTACTTTTATTAATAGTGTACGTATGTATTTGGTACATAATAAAATGCTTCAACTCTATACTTGTCTTTGCTTCGTACCGCAAGGTTCCGATACGCCGAAAGGTAGCATCATCCGTAGAGGTAAGATTGAGGGTTTTAAGCGTTACAAATATACTCAATGCCTTCTATTTGAACATCTCGTTGCTACATTGGGCAAATATAATTTCAAAGTAAAGTGACTGATTTTTCAATCGCTAGACGCATAATACAAAGCTCCTTTTTTATCGTTGACAGTTCACTCAGCTTGATTGTATTTCACATTATGGTGTTTGTAAATTGTAGAGTGGAGAACATAGGATAATATGGGAAACATTTAACAATAGGATATCAACGTGGTTAAATTTTGCAAAATCTTTTTGGATGGAATAAATCTTCACTCTTCTAGAACTAATGCTTCATTATAAGACAGTTGGCCTCGTGAATTACTAATGCCTATCGTTTTTACACAGTAATGGATAACTGAAAACTAGTCCTCAGGTAAGAAAACATCCTGAGAACAATATCCCCATAGAAATTTTTTCAAAATTGAAAAAAATTCTCAAGCTGTCGTAGGATACGAAAGCAACATTCGGGTGGGGGGTTATCGACTCATTTAAAAGTCATGCTCTGATATTATAATTAAGAGTTTCGCTACAGCGGAGCCACTGTACTCATTCCCGTGGTACAGCTTCATGCTGAGCGCCAGCTGGATCTCTTGAGGGCCTTCCAGCTTCTGCTGCAGGGAGATGACCGCCTGATTGACGGAGGTCCTCCTGAGGATGAAGGACTCTCGCACGGCGGGGGCAACACCCGTGGGGGACCGTACCGACTCCAGCTCCAGCGCAAAGCGCACTGTGGACGTCGCCCAGAGGGGACCCCGCATCGTGAACAGGTCTACCTGCCCCGTGGAAGGAAGGCTCATGTTGCTCACCAGCGGCAGGAAGTTGTACGAGTAGCTGAGGGGCTGCCGGTGGCACACCAGGTCGTCCTTGCGGCAATACAGCGACCGCTTCTTGCAGCGGCTGCGGCAAAACACAACCGGTCAGTTTATCGAGTGACCATTCCTGAACTTGGAGATATGTCGTATGAACCTGTATCAATAAAACCTGCATGAAATAATACCGTGTGAATGAATCTTGCAAACATTGACTCATACAGGATTCATTCATTCATACAGGCATCATTTACACATTCATACAGAATTCACACCGCCTTCACCAATTCATGCATTCACACCGCCTTCAACAATTCATGCATTCATACAGGCTTTGTTCATGCATGCTGCATACAGGCTTCATTCACTCATACATTCTACAGGCTTCATTCATACATCCATTCATACAAAATTGATTCATTCATATAGGTTTAATTCATACAGGCTTCATTCATGCTTTCATTCAGGATTCATTCATACTTTCATTCAGGCTTCATTCATTCATGCTTTCATGCAGGCTTCATTCATTCATGCTTTCATGCAGGCTTCATTCGTGCAGGCTTCATTCGTGCATGCTTCATTCGTGCAGGCTTCATTCGT
>JACJUY010002364.1:6218-38666 GCA_014220935.1 Platorchestia sp. MABIK | reverse complement strand
CATTCATTCATTCGTGCTGCATTCATTCATTCATTCGTGCTGCATTCATTCATTCATTCATTCATTCATTCATTCGTGATGCATTCATTCATTCATTCATTCGTGCTGCATTCATTCATTCATTCATTCGTGCTGCATTCATTTATTCATACAGGCTTCATTCATTTATACAAGATTCATACATTCACACAGAATTTGTACAAGATTCATACATTCACACAGAATTTGTACACGATTCATAGTCATACAGCATTCATTTGTACAGAATTTATTCGTGCAGGCCACATTCATTCATATATTCATACAGAATTCATTCCTACAGGCCACATCCATTCATATTTTAATACAGTATTCATTCATACAGGCTATGTTCATACATACGGAAATTATTCATACAGGCCACATCCATTCAAATTTTCATACAGAATTCATTCATACAGGCTACAGTCATTCATATTTTCATTCATACAGTCATCATTCGTTCCTACATTCATACAGAATTCATTCATACAGGCTTGAATCATTCATGCATGCATTTATACAGGCCTAATTCATTCATACAGGCTTCATTCATACATTCATTCATACAGAATTGATTTATTCACGCCTTATTTGCACATTCATTCACGCAGGCTTCATTCATTCATACATTCATTAACACATACATTCATTCATAAAGGCTTCATTCATTCATACATTCATTCATACAGAATTCATTCATTCACACATTCATACAGAATTTACACATACAGGTTTCATTCATTCATACAAGATTCATTCATTCACACAGAATTTATTCAAGATTCATACACTCATATAGAATTTGTACAAAATTCAAACAGTCATACAGCATTCATTTGTACATTTATGCAGAATTCATTTGTACAGAATACATTCTTACATGCATACAGGATTCATTCGTCTATTCATACATGATTCATTCATACATGATTCATTCATGATTCATTCATACATGATTCATTCATACATGATTCATTCATACATGATTCATTCATACATGATTCATTAATACAGAATTCAGTCGTATATTCACTCAGAATTCAAACTGGATTCATTCGTACATTCATACAGAATTCATGCTGAATTCATTCATACAGTATTCATGCTGAATTAATTCATAAAGAATCCATTCATTCAGGATTTATACAAGCTTCATTCCCACATACAGAATTCTTACATGCTACATTGATGCATTCATACAGAAGTCATACAGGCCATTCGTACATTCATCCTGGATTTATTTGTTTGTTCAAACAGAATTCATACAAGCTTCATTCACACATTCATACTCGCTTCATTTATTCAGGATTATTTGAATATAACCAGCATGAATGTATGAAACCTGAATGACTGAATTAATGAAACCTGTCAGAAGTCGCCATTTCGAATGTTGTGAAATGTTCCTTTAACTTCGCCTGTACGTAACGGTGGTTAAACAATTACAATAATAATACAATAATTTCGTCTGTAAAAGAGGTACCAGAGGTACCAGAGGTACATCGGGACCGAGCTGTGGCACTGGACCCCAGTGCAGATGCCACACAGACCGGCAAAATTCTTAGCTTTGGTTTGTTGTATTGACAATTGCTGTATTGAAGATCCGCGCGTGGCTGGAGCTTCAAGAATGCAATGCGTCAAAACTTTCAAAATTTATGTAAAAGAAAACAAAAATAACGCCGACAAAACAATAAATCAAGTTGAAAATAAGTTCGTATTGTTAACCCCCAGATACGGTAAAGTTCAAAGAAGGGCGGCTATGAAATTAAGGAAAAGGGGGCTTTTGGATGGAAATTAATCGGAAGGTGGAATTGTTTCACTTCCACAATTGTTTCAGTGGAATTCACTCACTTAACACGTCAGAAAGGAATATCTATTGTCTATTCTCAAACAATACTTCCCACAGGGACGAGTTTACATAATTCATACAGCATACATAAATATTTAGTCATTACAAGAATTAATTTATTTTACATTAGGAAGGTATACTTACAATAAAACAGTTGTCATTCGTTCAACTCTCTCCCATTCACACGGGATTCGTCAGCTCACTCTCTCATAAATCACACTCCAGAAAGCAAAGAGAAGGAATTATTTTTGGTGAAATGTAGAAAATGGAACAAATGCGGTCTCCGGAGAGCGAAGAGAAGAAATCATTTTGAAAGACATGTAGAAAATGGAGATGCTGTGCACTAAAGAGTACTCTCACACTGGATACACTGCGCGTAGAAGAAACAAGTAAGAAACGAAAAGGAAAAAAATGAAGAAAAAAAGCGTAGAAGGTGAGAAAGTTGAAAGAAGCAAAATAGGACACGAAAGACAGTCTCAAAATCCTATCTACGGTGTAGCTGAGGTAGCCTAACTGTATCCCCCTGGAGGCGCCAGTCCCCATAGCATTGGGTAGATACAGCTAACCTAAGCCTAATGCCTATCCTATGCCCCCCGAGTGTGCGGGGCATCTGTCCGTCAAGTATTTATACAGTAGTTTAAATAAATAAATTCATTTGCACAACATAAATTCATTTGCAATTCATTCAACATTCGTTCATGCATCTTTCATTCATTTTTCGTACATATTTATACACTATTCATTAATGCATAATGCGTTTGATGTATATTCATTCATGAATTCAAACAGCAAGTATTCATCATCAAAGCTTTTATTCAGAATTCATATAGCGTGCATACATTTATACGTTTAGCCATACACGCGTTTTACATCGGTTTATAAATTTGTAAATTTTGGCGTTCATGAATTTATTTACACTCGCATGCCTTCGCTGTTGTATACATATATTGGTTCTTCCACACCAATTGCAGCTTGTAGTCAATAATTCACCATTTCTTTCACGGGTATACATATTCAGGAATTCATTCAAACAATGACCATTGAGCATACAATACATGTACATGCAACACACTAATAATCACACACCCATATACATACAGGACTACTCAGTCGCTTATGCAACCATAAAATTGGTGACTAGGAAAGCATCAAGTCGAGTTGAGAATGATTTTTGCGTCAGAGAGACAGTGAAAACACAAGTGTTTATCGGTATTTTAATGGCCGATTTGCAGTATGCCTTTTATGGCTGGTGTACGCATGATGAATCTTACCTTTTATGGCTGGTATGGGCATGGATCTTACCTTTTATGGCTGGTGTCCCGTATGTAGCCAGCAGGGCACGCAATCTCCATACACCGGAAACCCCCGCGCGTGTTGATGCACTGCTCCGACGCGCTCCTGCACACGCTCTCCCGCTCGCACTCGTTGTTGTCTGGAATGAAGTGATATACTGATCATGATATACTCTGATCATGATATACTCTCGATATTAAATGTTGTTTGAAATGACTTTGGTACTTTGGTGCAGGAAGTAGTAATTAACCTCTGTACTCTCTTGGTTGAATTTGAGAAACCAAAAATGGAACCCGAGTCTCAAGTCTGTCAAATTAAAAAATACCATTCAAGTCCGGTGTTTACCAATGCATACTTTTGTTCGTTCAGAGCTGGGTCGGTTAGAACCATTCATGCGCCGAACATGAACATGGCAGCCTATGTTGCTTCTAAAATGTTGAGAAATACACATATAACGGAACTACTTTTGAACTCCAATAACTCTATGATACATTCCTAAATTCAGAACATATTGGTAAAACATCATCTTTGTCGACTTATCGCCGACTTTTACGACCGAGAGCAATGGGGGAAATTCGACGGAACAGACTTGTAATCAAAGCTTTCCTAGCTAATTATTTATGGGACAGGAGAAAGGTTAATCCTCCCTAGCCGCAACAAAGACATTCTGAGGAGAGGAAGGAGGACAGCACCCATTCAGTGTGGACTTTAGGGAATGCAAAATCTAAACACAAGGGGCATAGAAACAGAAAGTTGAAAAAGAAGTCTGTGAACCATAATAAAAGTTGAAAAAGAAAGAAATAGGTGTTGAAAAAATGCAGCAGAAAACTGGAAAAAATAATTTAAAAAAAAAGTCCCTATCCTGAGAAAAGGAAGGCTCGGGACCTCGGATATTACAAGTGGGAGTGCTAATTCCCATATATACAATATTTGTCTCCCCCTGAGGGGTCCGGTCGTTACAACTCCTACGATTACAACTTCTGTCATTACAACCGCCATGTTCAGACTTTCACTGGCATCAGGTTGTCAACGATATCAGAATGAGATAGAAACTGCTACTCAAACATTACTTAAGGCATAAATTCCACAAAGATTGCAATGCGTCACAACTTTCAAAATATATGTTCGCCTTACCGGTACTGCGAAAGGTTCAATCATTCACGCATCAATCCGAGATGTCTCGTGACAAATTTTCTCAAATTCTAGACTCGGCACGAGGTTGCCTAGTGCATTCGAACCATGTAACTAATTTATTCACCTTCGTATATATATAAGTATTTTGGTCACGAATTATTAAAACTGGAAATTTTCCTCTGAATTGAAAAAGCTAAAAACAATACGAAGAGTAAAAACAGACATCACTGACCCTTAAAAGCGACCACAAACAATAATAATTATTAACTAAATCTTTAGTAGTAGATTCAGTTAGTTTGAGGGTTTGAAAGAGGGTACATACCTTTACAGGTGCGGAGGTCGGGGGAGAGAGTGTAGCCCGGCGGACACGCGCACTGAAACGAGCCCGGCGTGTTCTCACACACCCCCACACACAGGCGGCCTCTGCCTCGCAGGCGCGTCTCCTCACACTCGTCGACGTCAATGCAGGTCCTGTAAACACGCTACGTCAATGCAGGTCCTGTAAACACGCTACGTCAATGCAGGTCCTGTAAACACGCTACGTCAATGCAGGTCCTGTAAACACGCTACGTCAATGTAGGTTCTGTAAACACGCTACGTCAATGCAGGTCCTGTAAAGACCTAGGTTTATGAATATTCTACAATGTGATTTTCAAATATGGGTCCTAAAAGAATCTTAAATGATTTCCAAATAACGGATGGAATTAAAAAAACAAAGGAGTTTTGCAATTCTGAGAAATGCTAATTTTATTTCAACATTTTGAATTCAATATTTTTCATGTGCCGCCCCCTGAGCGCAGACAAGAATGGAGCGCGATTGCGTAGGCTGTTCATTGCGGCGCTGGTGAGATCTGGTCCAATATCCTGGATTTGTACCTCGATGAATGCCTTGAGCTGGTAAAGATTTATAGACTTTTCACGGTAATCTCTTACTTTTAAGTACCTCTTCAGGAAATCCTTAACTCAAGGCATCCATCGAGGTATAAATCCGGGGTCTTTGACCAGATCTCAGCAGCGCTGTAATGAACAGCCTGCGTAATTCTTGTCTGCGCTCAATGGGTTGGCACACGTATAATATTGTGTTCGAAACCTGATAAATAAATCACATACTAAGGATTTTATGAGATATAGATTTTATATAATCCATCAGATATTGTAGAAGTTCTTGATTCTTATAGGACCCAAATTTAATAATCACCCGTAATCTACGAGTTATCTCTACAATTCGAGATTTTAAGTTGATGTGGGTGTTCAGATACAGTAATTAAGGATCACAAGTCGACAGCTGCAAAGTTCATTCCGGTGTCTTGAGACACGTATAATATTTAAGAATCACAATTTAACACTTTGACTGCGGCAGATGAAACTGAAGTTGAATAATATTCAATTCAATTTTAAAGTAAATTGTAGTAAGCAATGTTGAAAATAGCAAATATTTACTGGATCGTGTTTTTACTTAGTTTTGATTGGGTATTTTTTTAAATTGAGTTTTTACCTACTGGTACGGTAGCAGCATAATGAAAACTCCCTCAGGGACTAAATACACGTCGCAGTATGACTCATGTCGCAGTCAAAGTGTTAAGAGCAGTACCAAGTGAGAGTCACCTGTTTACGACTGCAAAGTTCAAAAGGGTTTATTGAGACACAGCAGTCAAGAATGAAAGACCTCGTAAGTTGATTTGTATGTCTTTCGACACAGTTGGTGGAAACGTAACCTCAAATTTATCCATATTGAGACAAAAAAGTGTTATTATTGCGACAGAGCTAGTAAGAATAGATGACCTGACCTGTTATCTGCAGCGATGTTGTAGCCGGCGTTGCAGATACACTGGTAGCTGCCGCGGATGTTGATGCAGCGATGGTGGCACACATTTGCGTCTCGGGAACACTCGTCGATGTCTGGCGTGAAACAGGAATCACAATTTACGGGAGTGTCGTTGATTCATCTTTCAGCTTTATAAAAATTGGGTTACCCTGGCTTACAAAAACTGCTCCATATTCAGTATAACCCAGATTTACAAAAACTGCTCCATATGAAGTTATTGAGTTGGATTATACGTTAGTTTCACCCTTTCTTACCACCACAAATATGTTCAAAGCGAGGAATAACGAAGGCATCATTCGTAGAAGTTAAAGTAACACAGAATCTATGCTCAAGGTATGTTCCCGCGAAAGATCCCCTGCGTATAGAAACAGTAAACTGAGAAAGAAGATCAAGAAACAAGATGAAAGTTGAAGAAGAAAATCAGAGATGCTGAAAATTAGGAGAGCAGTGAACCGTAAGAAATGATCCATAGGAAAACAAAAAGTATTTTATTTCTCCAAGAAGTTGCTTACCTAACTCTAAGCTTGGGACGTCACGTTCTCTCCCTAGGAGGAGCGTTAATTCCAATAGATACATCAGAACAAAGTACATGAGTACTAGGAGATCAAAGAGTATATTTTTTGGAGGCACCCTGTACGTAGACACCACTCTATTTTAACTACTGCACTCATGTAGATAGGTGTTCTGGATAAAATATTTTGATGACGACAAGCGTAGTTTGATTTTAACACGTTTCTTGCGATGGATTAAACTGAAGTTCAACATTCAATTCCAATTTTAAAGTGAATTAGAGTAAGCAATTTTGAAAAAAGCAGTAATGAACTGGATCGTGCCTTTATTTAGTTTTGAAGCATTTATACATATTGAGTTACAGACTGCAGACCGCTCAGAAGGATTATAAAAACTCCTTCAGTGACCACCGGTGAGTCCCTCCGCAAGAAACGCGTTAAGCCCCACGAGGGCTGCACTCAAATAATTCACAATTTGGGCGTAGTCTAAGACCAGTCCATTTTATCTAGTACGAGAATCAAGTTTACTATTATTTAAGTGGTGCCATGAGCATGAAAGGTGAAACATTTTAAAATAAGTTCATAAAAGCTTAAGAACAACGATTACACGTAGCAAGGTAGATGATATTTAGTGTAAAATTACTATGGTTCTTAACTTGAGTAATCCCTAACTCAGAGTTGACTGAAGCAGGTTCACCACTTTTTATCGACTTCACCCACTTAGAATTAGAATATCGTAGATAGCCCTCTGTCAAAAAAGATCTATCTCAGCCATCGCGATATAGCTAATTCAGTAACGAGGCAGATATAAATTATGAAGTTGAAGTTCAATAAATTACTAGCAGATAGGTTTAAAAGATATAAAATACTAGGAAGATGGACAGACTACTAGAATTTAAGTTGATGATAAGCAAACAACTAGGAAATAAATTGAAGATTCACAAACTGCTAGATATAATAGTTAAGGACAGGCAACCTTTCAGTATATTAACTGTAAAATTTCGGTACAGTAGTTTAGGATAGGTTAGATTTCGGTACATTAATTGTGAAATTTCGGCACAGTAGTTAAGGATAGGTTAGATTTCGGTGTAATAGTTAAGGAAAGAGAGTATAAGATTTTAGTATAATAGTTAAGGAAAGGAAGTTTAAGATTCTAGAATAATTGTTAAAGAAAGGTTAGATTTCGGTATAATATAGCTAAGGAAAGATTAGATTTCAGTTCAATTGTTAAAGATATGTTAGATTTCGGTATATTAGCTTAAAATAGGTTAGATTTTGGTGTAGTAGTTAAGGATAGGTTAGATTTCGGTAAAATAGTAGGCGATGTTAGGATATGTTAGAATCGATAGGCTTGGGGTAATTTCAAGGGAAAAATAGAGGCGATTTTTTTGACAGATCTAGCAGGTAAGTAACAACACTAGTCACACCGATGCAGTTGCGGCCGCCCTCTGCCTGCTCGAACCCGTCGTTGCAGTGACACAAGAAGGAGCCGGGAGTGTTCTCGCACACAGCGTTGCTGGAACACGCCTGCAAAAAAATGCGCTAGGAATAAAGCAAAATTCTCAAATTCAAACGAGTTTTCAGGTACATTAATCACCACCGGCACCACACACCACCAGACAACACCACACAAACTCACGGCCCCATGGTAGCTGACAGGCTCACACACCACACTGTATAAACTACGTTTATGCATTTCCAATCGTTCAGGCTCGAGAGACCGAGAGCAACGGAAAAAGCTAACTTCTTTATTACGGGTAATAAAAGCAGAAACGCCGGCTACGACATTAGGCTCGGAAAGCGCGTCTCAGAGGACCTGTATCATAAAAGCTCACCGCAGATATATAACGATGTCGCTCCGTTGGAGCGCCAGGCATATGAATTTGTCAGGGATTATAAAATCTAAAATAAATTAATATGACAACGAACAAGCTCACGGGTTCGGAGGATCAGTCATGGTGGGGGAAAGTTTAGGTTCCCCACAAAGGAGCCTACGCCTCCTCCCTTCGCTCTGATCCCCCCTTTCCCCCTGCCGTGCGGAGCGGAGTGTACAACTGCATTTGAACATGATGAGGAGTCACTCTGTAGACGGGCACGGGCGCGAGTGGCCAGCATTAGGAGAGCTCTTAGCAGATAGGCAGGACGGCGAGTGGTCAAGAGTATCGTACGATAACCAGTGGGCAAGGGACTTAGACTAAACTGTGGCGTAGGCATCCTTTGATAATATTCGAATGGCTTAATGTCCCGGGTTTTGTTTGATTGTAAGCTCCCAATCAATTGGCTCTGACTCCTGGGTTTTCTGTTTTATCCCTGTGGGTTGTCTTGATCGTCAGTAATTATTGTTGTCCTGATCGTAAGTTAACCATTCAATCCTGGTTTGGCTCATCGAAGTCTGTTAACTCCTCATAGTCTGGTGTCTTGATTGTATGTCCACATTCGCTGGCTTGTATTGTAACTTGAGTGGCCTTCAGGTGAGGTGTTCATGAGTCATTGTCGATTCCGGTCGGGAAGCCTCGCCTGCGTTACTCTAGCCTTTCAGTTCGTAAACGTCCCAAAATATTTTGCAAAAATCTTCCAGTGCCTGATTCTCCTCACTCTCTAGCAATGAACTCGCCACTTAAGAGGAGCACGAGCCTATACCATACGGCCAAGCTACCAACAAAATCGTAACGCACATAGCTTAGTTCAGTAATATTAGTTCCGGGTAACCCGGTGGTGGCAGCGGACTACCGTCCTTCATTTAAATTTATCTTAACTTATCGTAAAGGAGCAGGAGGTGCGATTAATGCTCATGGAAAGAAAATACCTCCCGAAGACAAGAAAAGAGTGACTAAAGCACGTAATATACAACACAACACCCACGATGCCATAGTAGGTGACAGGCTCACACACCACCACACCACAACACAACGCAATACCCACGGCGCCATAGTAGGTGGTGCACTCGTCGATGTCCTGGCACTGACGGAGGTGGTTGAGGCGGTAGCCGGGCAGACACTGGCAGGTGTAGGTGCCGCGCCTGTTGTGGCACTGCTGGCCGCCCCCGCACTCGTGTGCCCCCGTCGCGCACTCGTCGATGTCTGCGCCGGCAGTTTCGGGCAGTTAGTGACGCTCGTCTAGCTTTGTGCAGAATTGGGGCAGTTAGTGAGGCTCAGAATCAGGGGGAATTAGTGAGGCTGATCTGGCTTTATGTAGAATTGGGGAAATTAGTGAGGCTCGTCTAGCGTTATGTAGAATTGGGGAAATTAGTGACGCTCGTCTAGCTTTATGGAGAATTGGGGCAATTAGTGAGGCTTAGAATCAGGGGGAATTAATGAGGCTTAAAATTAGGGGGAAATAATACAGCTTAGAATTAGAGGGAATTAGCGAGGCATAGAATTAGGGGGAAAATAATTCAGCTTAGAATTAGAGGGAATTAGCGAGGCTTAGAATTAGGGGGAAATAATACGGCTTAGAATTAGAGGGAAATAATACGGCTTAGAATTAGGGGGAAATAATAAGGCTTAGACTAAGGGGGAATAAGTGAGGCTTAGAATTAGGGGGGAATAATAAGACTTAGAGTTAGGTGCAATTAGTGAGGCTGATCAACCTCACTTAGAATTTGAAGAATTAGAAACCAGATGTAACCTAAACATGCAATTGCAGTTAACCATGCCAAGTGCCGGCCTACAAAATGTCCAGGCAGAGACACGGCATGGAGGATTTAAAATAAGTAGATTCAAACACAGCCAACGGAATACCTTCCTAGACCGACATGTTGCCCCTCAATTGAACAACATGCTCACGTAAACTCAACATAAATTGGAGAAAAGGGACGTGTTAATGAATCATGTACTCCACATAACCGATAGGTCATCGACTTTGACGGTGAATGAGGTTTCCAGTGGTACCGTAGGTGACAATCGTCACACATATCCAGAGTAGATGCTCCAAAACTGCTCAGCGTAGAAGCTCCAATACTAGACACTCCAGAAAAATTTCAAGTCCGTTAGGAACTATGGGTAAAATATACATATTTCTGGTAACTTCACACCACCACAGCCAGACCCAACTCACCAACATAACCAGACCTACCCCACCAACACAGCCAGACCCAACTCACCAACACAGCCAGACCCAACTCACCAACACAACCAGACCCACTCCACCAACACAGCCAGACCCAACTCACCAACACAGCCAGACCCACTTCACCAACACAGCCAGACCCACCCCACCAACACAGCCAGACCTAACTCACCAACACAGCCAGACCTAACTCACCAACACAACTAGTGCCCTGTTCATCAAGCGTGAAGCCCCGGCCACAAATCATCTTAGGTCTGCACGAATAAGACCCCAGCAAGTTGACGCAGTTTTCGTTGCTGTGGCAGTTCGCTAGTCCGGGCTCTGCGCACTCGTCCACGTCTGGAAATGAACAAGTCATCAATAATTCGAGTAGTTACGTGTATCATCAATACGAGGAGTTACGAGAGTCATTAATACGCTGATATTTGCAATAATAGATTGAAATACCTACCCTCAATGGTTTGAGAGTACGTCTTTTGCAATGGGCTACATCCACTGTGCGCTACAGACGATACAGCGTTGTTAAGGGGATCTACTACCCTGTATTTTACCTAATTTACCGAATTTTTAAAATTTCACTGTTCACGTTTCTATTGCATTTAGAGGAACAAGAATGAATACAGATATGTAAAATTGAATTCTGAACACATTTTCGCCTATAAATTTTTCGATAGAAAAAAGTTATTGTGCGAACATGAGAAAAAATCTACATACTTGCACAAAACTTTTCCCACTCTATAATTTCTTACGTAGAAGCGCGATTGTCTCATTCGACGCGGAAGGACTGTTGGAACCTCGTAACGAAGGATTTTTTTTGAATTTCGAATTAGAAACATAGGTTTTGTTACACATGTCCAAAAATTTCCTCCCCAGGTAAATCCTAGATTCTTTCTCTATTCTCAGCTTAAACCTTTATATTGCAACTAGGTGAATTAAAATGAAAACATATGTAAAATTGAATTCTGAATACACTTGCTTCTGTGAAAATTTTCGATTTTCGCAGTAGAAAATTGCAATTGTTGGACATTGTCAGAATAACTTTTTGTATGGTTCGAAATTCAAAAAAATCCTTCATTACGAGGTTCCTACAGTCCTTCCACGTCGAATGAGACCACAATCGAGCTTCAACGTAAAAAATTGTAGAGTGGAAATAGTTTTGCGCCAGTACATATTTTTTTATGTTTGCACAATAACTTTTTTCTATTGCGAAAATCACAAATTTTTATAGGAGAAAATGTGTTCAGAATTCAATTTTACATATCTGTATTCATTTCCGTTCCTCTAGATGCAATAGAAACGTGAACAGTGAAATTTGAAAAATTCGGTAAATTAGGTAAAATACAGGGTAGTAGATCCCTTAAAAGTTGTAATAACCAGAAAACCATGAAAACCTTACTTGAGTTATCGTAATAGTCTAATTAGAGAATTTATAGGCGGGGAAATAACAATTGTGTTTGAAACAAAACCGTGCTCAAATTTCCCATGAAATCATGGAAAATGTTTGAAGGCAGAGTTAAACATGGTGCCAATTATGATACGTACCAAGCACACGAAGCGCCGCCAAAGCACGTTAAGTTTCTTGGGAGATATTCACATTTTTAAAACGCTTCCCTCACAGAAAAACCTTCAATATCATTTACAAGCGTTCGCTTTCTAACGTAAAAAACTTGGTCTTGACAGTTCAATATGTATGATCTTTCCAATTCAACCCAGACAATGAAAGGCCTTTAGAATTCAAACCAAACCCAGGCGACAGTAAAAGCATCAGGGTTCCAAAAGACTACGTACAACACAGTGCGTTCATCACAAGTAAGTTATCCAGCATGTTCAGTGTTCATCACAAGTATGTTATCCATTCTATTATCCGTCTCAACGTACACGTTGTATTCATTAACCTTAATACCTTAATGGCCAAAATTTTTTACTCGCATTTCCCCTATCACAACCACTGTCATTAGACTGACGCTGGCATCAGGTTATCACCGACATCAGAATGGAGATGGAACTGCCATACGACAGAAAGCTTCAAAAACTACATAAGGGCGCAAATTCATCATGAAATTAATTATGTCAGAATTTTTAGTGAGTGTGCCATATATGGCACGTGCGGGCAGTTAAGGGTTAAAAGTAAGTCCGTGAAGTTTTCACTATTTCACCAACGTAATTCCCGGCTTGAATCATTTGACGCGATTGCGTACGCCCTAACGTAAATCACGGCTTGAATCATTTAAAAAAGGATGTTTTATTCCAGTCAAGCCTGATACATATCTTCTTGTACATTAGTTTTTCAATTGCCTCATAACTAAAACCAGGGCACAATGGCGGTTACCCCCGGTCAATCCGGTACCCATCTCCGACACCTGGGTAGAGTGGGGAATTGTGGCTGAGTTATCCCTTTTCCCAACGGGGAGAATCACCAGGCGGCACTACCGGGATTCGAATTTCCGACACCTTCCCGTGAAGAGCGCACGCTTTTAACCAACTCGGCCACGGTGACCGCCATTTCGAACACTACAGGCCTTTGCTCACCAACACACGACTTTTTGTCAGGCTTGTAGCCCGCAGGACACGTTACGTTGAGACACACTCCGAAGTCGTCCAGGTACTGGAGGTCGGGACACACTTTCTTCTCGCACCGAAACGACCCTTTAGTGTTGATGCACACCCACTGGGGACCGAGCTGTCCGCAGTCGTGCATGCCGGACTCGCACTCATCGTTGTCTGGGGAGCGTGGGGTGTGAGCAGGGTTAGTTGAGCGTGCTGGGCTGCTACACCGACATACGGCAGGTTGTTAGAAACCATTAGTGGTTGTGAGAAACCATTAGTGAGGTAAGCGTTAGTGGCACAAGTGGAGTTACAGGCACAAGGGGAGTTACGTCAGGTGGTGAGGAAAGAATTAGTGGTACAAGGAGAGTTAAGACAAGTTATGAGGCAAGCATTAGTGGTACAAGTGGTTGTACATAAAGATGGTCGTCACATCAGACCACTTTTTTGCGCAAGCGGGTAACAAAAGATAGGCTACAGCGAGCCCGGGCTCAGCATTGTTACCCGAGGTTACAGCTTAGAAGTTATCAATAGAGCCAGGTGAAACTCATTTCAGAACTGCAAGTTGATGTAAGTTAACGATGCAAACTGAACGTAACTTTGGAAACAGAATTATCCCTTGGAGGAAATATTACGGTAATTTTTTTTAAATTATAACGCACCAAACCCAGTTAATGGGAACTTTTCATGAAAACATTTAGAATATAAGAATGATGCGAGTGATTTTCAATCGTCATTCGGAAAGAAAGTTGGCCGATAAAGGGTTAGATATGAAAGCGCTGTTAGGGACCGCAGGTGTTAGATTAGAGTGACTTATGTACCTAGCAGGTACCAAGACTATTGCATATTAGGCAAAGAACAGATTTATTATAGCGGTAATGTACTTAGTGACACGATCAGTTAAAGCTTTGAGTACAAAAAACTTCTATGCAAAGGCAGAAAACAAGGATAAAATTGAGAGTATGATGTAAAAACATTGAGAACTGTATCATGTTATTTTCAAGAATGTGCACAGCCACAAGGGAAAATTGACGCTGGACATTCTTCATTCAAATTCGTGTTGTATGGTGCATTACATGCATTAAACACAGGTTCATAGCAAAGGATTTATTAGTGTTGACATGCGTTGTTAACCAAAGTTGCTTACCCTTACTACGAGGCAATGTCTAGTCCGACAGACCACATCTCATCAGGGAGATGATTTCTGGAGCGCTCGTTTCTACAGAGTAAATTTCCTCACCAAGCTTGCTCGATAATTCAAAATCTTGAACAGCAGGCAAAACTTGGCAAATATCAGGCATAAAAACTCAGTGCTTCATATTTTGAAAAAGATGTAACATGGGCTTATGCAAGTAGTCACCCTCACACAGCCCGTTGTTGGGGTTGAGCGTGTAGCCCGTGCCGCACTCACCCTCACACAGCCCGTTGTTGTGGTTGAGCGTGTAGCCCGTGCCGCACTCACCCTCACACAGTCCGTTGTTGTGGTTGAGCGTGTAGCCCGTGCCCCACTCACCCTCACACAGCCCGTTGTTGTGGTTGAGCGTGTAGCCCGTGCCCCACTCACCCTCACACAGCCCGTTGTTGTGGTTTAGCGTGTAGCCCGTGCCCCACTCACCCTCACACAGCCCGTTGTTGTGGTTGAGCGTGTAGCCCGTGCCGCACCCGGAGATACGGACGCAGGTGTATGAACCGACCGTGTTGTCACAGCGCTGGCTCTCCTCGCAGTCGTACGTCCCCAGCTGGCATTCATTCAAGTCTGAGCAGTGAGGGAGCCGTAAGTTGAATGTGTCGTTCAATGTGTTGTTAATTTGTTGTTAATGTGTTGTTAATGTGTTGTTAATGTGTTGTTAATGTGTTGTTAATGTGTTGTTAATGTGTTGTTAATGTGTTGTTAATGTGTTGTTAATGTGTTGTTAATGTGTTGTTAATGTGTTGTTAATGTGTTGTTAATTTGTTGTTAATTTGTTGTTAGTGTATTGTTAATTCACTGTTAATGCGCTGTTAATGCGCTGTTAATGCGCTGTTGATGCGCTGTTGATGTGTTCATCAATGTGTTTATAAATAAGTTGTTATATACATTTGTTGTTTCACAGGGCGTTTTTTTTTACACAAACTTCAACCATAGGTAGAAAACTCAAAAACTAAGGAGTTTTTAGCATTTCATCATTCGTGAAAATCGATTTTTTTAGTTTTTCTACCTATGGTTGAAATTTGTTCACACAAAAAAAAAACACCCTGTGTATGTTGTTCAATATGTTGTTAAATAAATTATATATACTTTTTAATTAAATTAGATTGTCAGTTGAAGCCTTCGTAACTACGACGAAGGGGTTCCAAAAAGAGGAAGGTTAAAAGCACCATTTAACATGGAGTTATGTGAACGGGAACAATTATATGTTAGATGGGTTAGTTTTAGCCTCCCTAAGTACCACAAAGATGTTGCCAAGGTAGGAAGGGCGATGGGCATCATTCAGTATGGAGTCAAGCGAATAGGAATCTACGCACAAGTTGTGTTCTCACATAAAATACCCTGCGCAGAGAAAAAGTAAGTGGAGTAGGAAGGTTGTGAAAGAAGATTTAAGTTGACGGAGAAAGTTAAAAACCTGAAAAACAGGACAGCAGTGAACTGATAAAAGATGGCCCGTAACAGAAAAAAACATTCGGTTTCAACAAAAAAGCCTACCTAACCCTCAACTCGGCACCACACATTTTTTTTCTTGAAGTGCTAATTCCCATAGGTACAATAGTTGTATCCCCCTAAGCCTAAAGGGACGCATCCATGATTTCAGTTGTTCAAACATAGCCTCTGGGCTGTGCAGCTGAAACCACAGATGCCCCGAAGAAAAAGTTACCCTGGGAATGAACACTAGAATGCAACAGACCCTGAAGCACGACGGTCCTAGCACACTCGCTCTTAAGGTAATTATAAGGTATCAGACGGTGTGCGGCCTCTAGGCTGCAATGTTAATAATGTTTCCATGTCACTTGCAGGCAATCTATAATAAATCGTGCACGCAATCAGGCAATTTTTGCTGCACGCAATCAGGCAATCTATGCTGTACGCAATCAGGCGATCTATGCTGTACGAAATCAGGCAATCTATAATAAATGTTGTACGCAATCAGGCAATCTATGATAAATGATGTACGCACTCAGGCAATCTGTAATAAATGCTACACGCAATCAGGCAATCTATGCTGCAAGCAATCTATAACAAATGCTACAATAAATGTGTCACCTTTACACCTGCCGGTGCCGGCGTCGAGCTTGTAGCCCTCCCTGCAGCGGCACTCGAAGGACCCGAGAGTGTTGCGACAGCGCTCCTCCGCCTCGCACGGTGACGACTGGCACTCGTCTACGTCTGTACCGTCACACGTAAGGGTTGCGTACAAAATGTTAATGTGTCACGAAAATGTACGGTATATGTATAGAAAATTATACAGTATATGTTTTAGAAAAGTATACAGTATATGTTTTAGTAAAGTAGACAGTATATGTTTTAGAAAAGTATACAGTGCATATTTTAGAAAAATGTACAGTAGATATTTTTATTCCTTGATAATATACAGTTAGCGACGAAATCATTCGTACACCCCTCGTCTTTCAAAACTTTCCAGAATTACTCAAAAACCATTGTTGTTGTTGTCACAGGCCTAAGATTTTCACAGGGTGTGAAGCACACATTAGTGACAATAATACGAAGTTTATAAAAAAAAAATATCATTTTTGAAAGATTCAACAAGCTGAACTTCAGAAACACGATAAGACAAAATTATTTGCATAGTGAGTAGTATTACACTTCACTGAGGTGAATCTATCAAATGAGTACATTTTTAATAATCAACAGCGTGACCTTTCATCTTCAAAACATTTAAGGGGAGCTACTACCCTGTACTTTACCTAATTTACCGAAATTTTCAAAGTTCACTCTTCACTTTCTATTGCATCTAGAGGAACGAAAATGAATACAGATATGTAAAATTGAATTCTAAACACATTTGCTTCTATAAAAATGTTCGATTTTCGCAACAGAAAATCGCAATTGTTGGACATTGTAACAAAAACTTTTTTCTAGTTCGAAATTTTGAATACAAGGTTCCAACAGTTCTTCCGCGTCGAATGAAACCACAATCGCGCTTCTACATAAAAAATTGTAGAGTGGGAAAAGTTTTGCGCAAGTATAAATATTCTTTTTCTTATGTTCGCACAATAACTTTTTTCTATTGCGAAGACCAAAAAATTTTATAGGTGAAAATGTGTTTAGAATTTAATTTTACATATTTGCATTCATTTTCGTTCCTCTAGATGCAATAAAAACGTCAACAGTGGAATTTGAAAAATTCGGTAAATTAGGTAAAATTCAGGGTAGTAGATCCCCTTAAAAGCCTTTCATTATAGTTTTTGACAAGCTTTTAAGTAGTTTCAGATGAAATATTGTTTCATTCTTCAATGGCTATGCGTTTCAATTCCTGAAGATTCTTTGGAGCTCTCTTGTTGATGTTGACTTTCAATTCCTGCCACAAACTCTCAATGGGATTGAGATTAGGATGCATGAAAGGCCATGGTAGCACATTAATCTTATTTATTTGGAGTCAGCTAGTTGTAGATTTGGCCGTGTGCTTTGGGTCATTGTCTTGTTGAAATACCCACCGCCCTCCAAGTCCCAAACTTTTAGCTGATACCATCAGGTTTTCGTCCAAAATAAAAATATAGTCATCAGAGTTCATCTTCCCTTCAATTGCAACCAATTTACACGGACCCCGACCTCGAAGGACTCCACTCCACAAACCATGACATGTTGATGCTCGCCTGAACTCGCTTGAACTTTGTAAAGTCACACTTGGATAAGGACAGAGGCTTTTGGGAGAGAGTATTATGGAGTGACGGAACTGAAATCAAGCTTTTTAAGCACAATGAAGTGAAGAAGGTTTAGCGTAAGACTGGTGAAACTTTCCCGATAGTTTCACTTCAATAAAGTGTAATACTACTCAATGTATAAATAAATTTGTCTTATCGTGTTTCTGAATTTCAGCTTGTTAAATTTTTCATAAACAGTATTTTGTTCTAGAAACTTCGTATTATTGTCACTAACACGTGCTTCACACCCTGTGAAAATATTATGCCTGTGGCAACAATGGTTTTTGAGTATTTCCAAAAAGTTTAAAAGACGAGGGTGTACGAATAATTTCGTCGCTAACTGTATATAGTAGTTCCTTGGCAGCGCACATCACACGTAATGGTGGTGTGCAAATACATATGATGTATAATTAACGTAGAAAATTATCATACCTACTGGGTATAGAACATGATGCATAATGATTGGATATAAAACATACAAATTTGGCTGAAAACATGATACGCTATGCGTGTATATGAAACTCGCATACTGAGCACAGAACAGAATGCGTACGTACGAAACATATGAGAACATACTGAGCACAAAACAATGCGTAATGCCTATTTAAGAAACTTACGTACATACTGGACAGAGAACATAATGCATATGTACGAAACGCACATATTGGGGGCGAGAAAATGATACATAGTATTCACACAAGACATTGAAATGCAGTAAGTAATATAGGAATAAACATTCATAATAGAATAATAGCAGATTTACGTAGCGTACTCTGGTGCTCTTAACACCCTATTTGTGCAGGAATCGATGGGTGTTCTCTTCAACGTAGCCTGCATTTCATTTAGTACGATGAACGCCGCTGAAAATGGAATTTGTTGCGTTTTACCTTCGAGGTAACTTGCATCCTTCTACTTTGAAAGCTGTTTTGAAACGGTATTTTGTACGTTTTAATCTTTGGATTAACATGCATCCTGCTACTCTGAAGGCCGTACTAGAGCAGAATTAGACAAGTATTTTCTTCGAAGTAACTTGCATCCTTCTACTTTGAAAGCTGTTTTGAAACGGAATTTTGTACGTTTTAATCTTTGGATTAACATCCACCCTGCTACTCTGAAGGCCTTACTAGAGCAGATTTCAACTCTTACTTTCCGGTTGTCAGCATGTTTCACCGGTAAGATTTGTTCGTTCAAAGTTCGGAGGCAAGGAGGCAGCTTTTCGGCATAAGATAAGAAAACTTTTAGAGGTCACCATTCTCTATATAGTTTGGGAGACTGAGCGCAAGAATCTCACAATACAGCTGAGATAAGAACCTGAGAAACGTACAATGAACCTACTAGAAAATGTACGCGTATGACGCTACGGATATTTTCCTCGATATATGGATTCCAAAGAAAACCTGCACAAAGGAAGACACAAGCGCAAAACTTGTCCAGAAATCCGAAGAAAAACTCTCTAACATCATTCCCAATGCACGTCAGAACTAATATTTCGCACTGGACGCGGCTGCACTTGCCAAAAATCGCCGACAAAAATGATGTTAATGATTATATTCAAAATAATGGCGGAACCAAGAGTTGCATAGAATCAGCTATGATTAAATTCAATATAATAGCGGAACCAAGAGTAAAAGATAATCTTTTTAAATCTAAAACGAATGAACAGCCATAAAAAACATAGTATGCCGGGCATCAATAATTGAGACTCTAACTTCTTCAACACGAAACTTGTTCTGCCAAGTGTTGGATATTAGACTTACGCGAGATCTAATCGTCAGGTATAACTTCACTTATGGGCTTCTGTTTTTATGTACAGTATATGCGGACTATGGGTCGAACGTGAGCATCACCACACCGCTGTGTCGGTGTCTCGGGGAAAAAGAAAAACGGCGTTTAGTGCACTGATTCAACTGTGTCTCCGGAGAATGAAATACGGCGAAGGATGCAACCAGATATGAGTGTCTAGGGGGAAGAGAAAAACGGCTCGTTGTACACCGACATAACCGTATCCCGGGGAAAACCAAAAACGGCGTGCAGTGCACTGATATATCAGCCTCTCGGAGAAAACAAAAACGGCGTGTAGTGCACAGTTAAATCCGTATCTCGAGGAAAAGAAGAACGGCGTGAAGTGCACCGATAAATCCGTGTCTCGAGGAAATAAAAATCGGCGTGTAGTCTACTGATGTATCGGTGTCTCATGTTCAAAGGGCGTTTACTCAACTTCAAAAAACCGACGCGCGCTAGATTTAAAAATAGCCAAGTCAGATGCCGTTTCGGCTCTGTTCTCTGCGGTGCTACAATACAGTAGAGCGTCTGTTGGTGAATTTTTTTCCCATAGAGGAAACACATATTCAACAATGGCTCTCTTTAGAGGCCTCCGAGATACTGTAAAGCATTTGAAATAAAAAATACAAGTTTATGAAGCCCACAATACTCAACTCGATATATCAAAAAATTTAGTATTCAACCCTCTAAATGGAAAATATCATCTTGTCTTTATTTGATTTTGATAAGTTTTCATGACAATTGGGCTTGTGACCACGGTGGGTCACCCGTATTATGGAAATATCCTTAGTGACCACCGGTGGGTCACCATGCAGTCAATAAATTGTCAGTCCTTTTTAGATAAACCGAAATATTTTAAATCATCGTAGTGAACAGCGCATCTTGTTTTTAGTAGGTTTGACCGCGCGAAACTTTTTGTTGATTTATTCAAAAAAGTCTTTCGAAAAATTATAAATCAGCCTCACAGGTACACTTGCAGTACTAAAGCCAGTCTCACATGTATAAAAGTCCCAGAATGACTTGTTGCGTCAAAAGAATTCTGCTCTAAATTGTTACCCCACAACGCCAGATAATTGTCAGTACCTGCACCAAACACAGGCAAGCACGTGTCATCCACTTATTCAACATAAATTCATTGGATAGTATTTGCGTCAATCACAGGCAAGTACGTGTCATACTCTCTATCAATATTGCACAATTGGAGAGCAGATCCACCACTCACGAGCTAGCACGTGTACCACATACCTTCTCAACCGCACCTAATTGGAGAGTAGATCCACCACTCACAACCTAGCACGTGTCCCACACACCTTCTCAACGGCACTTAATTGTTTAGTAGATCCACCGCTCACGAGCTAGTACGTGTCCCACACTTCAACCGCACCTAATTGGAGAGCGGATCCACCACTCACAAGCTAGCACGTGTCCCACACACCTTCTCAATCGCACCTAATTGGAGAGCAGATCCACCACTCACAAGCTAGCACGTGTCACACACGTAATCGTCAGGGTACCAACTCGCCACCTCACAATAGTGTAGCCGACGATGGGACTTGAAACCAAAAAACACGACGCGGAATTTTTTTAAGGCATCCTTACCTCGACACGTGGCTGAGGTTACGTCAAAGAAGAAGTGAGGAGGGCACGCGGTGGAAGCGTTAGTGGCAGCAGCGCTGGATGATGGTGGAGGTGATGGTGACGGCGATGGTGACGGCGGTGGAAGTGTGATGTTAGTAGAAGCATTTGATGGAAGCAGCGATGGAGGAGCAATGGAAGTGACTTCAGGGTGCGGGGGAAGTGCAGGTGGCTCAGGGGGTACCCAAAGAGATGGAATTTGGAAAACTCCTTTGGAGGATTTGTTTGATTTCTCATCTTCATTGGGGAGACCAGGTGCGCTTGTAACTGTTTTGTTAGGTGCTAAAGGTGATATGTCAGAACGCGCAGCCAAATCGGATGCACCGTCTGTGGCTTTGGAAACGTCCCCGAAATTTGGGGCAAAATTTTGATTGGGGGAACCTTCGGGGGAAAATGGGTCTAGGGGAGTGAGAGGCCCCAATGGGGAAGATTCTCCTTCAGAGAGCTTGGGGATGGGTTTGAGCTGATCACAGCGATAGCCTCCCGGCAGGTTGGTGCACGTCTCTGTGAGCACGTCACAGAAATCGCGCCCCTCCACACACTCGTCAATATCTGCGTAGGGACCACAACATCTCGCGTCAGCACAGGCTGTGTATGCACGGCCTTAGGTTATAGGGTTAATGTTTCCAAAATATTATTTTCTTCATTCTAATATATTCTCGAAACTAAAATATTCATAGTAATAACATTTTCTTCATTCTAATTTTTTCCCAATGCTAAATCTTTCATAAAGCTAATATTTTTATAATCCCAAATTTAAAACTTACAAAATATTTATATTTTCATAACTCTATTTCTTCTATACTATTCATATTTTAATGATATCGGTGTTTTCATTACAAATTTAAACTTACTCATGAATCTTGGCCATCTCGTAACAGATTTGCTTGAAATTCTGGACTTGCCGAGATAATATAGCTCGCTCAAGCCAGGAAACCAAAATGGGACACAATTCTTCCACGACAGGAAAAATTGGGGCATAATTCTTTCAGTAAGGAATTTGTAGTTAAAATCGAAAATTTTATTTGAATTTAAGATATGAACAACAGTGAAATTAAGAAACAAACCCAATCTTTAGTTGATAAAAATAGTCCGTCATGGGACGCAGGGAACTGTTATAGAAATTCTACATCGGGAGATTATTGATAGAAATACCACTTAGTCTTCATTTATTCTATCAGATTTGTGTGTTGGTAACAGACGTTTACAGTCACTTCACTTCACAGGATAAGTGAAGCTAAGCATAAACTAAAACGATCGAATCCATCACGATATATACAAAACCAACCCTACTTGAGGCTCATCAGTAACTTCTTGGTTAAACTTTCTCCCGCGGGCATCTATAAATTTAGCCGCCCAAGCGTAGTTTCTGCACTGAACGAGTAAAATTATAGATGACCAGGCGAAAAATTTTTCACTGGGTTTGAGATGAAAGGCGTATGAAAACTGATTGCAAGTGAAGCAAAGCTCGTTAATAATCAACATTTACCTCAGATTGTACCTATGTATTTACTCACCGTGAACTACTGCTGTGCAATGCTCGTTTTAATCTACATACGAAGATTTAAAAAAGACTTTATTGACGAACTGATGTGAATTAAAATTAGAGTGAAGTATGGCACTACGGACAAGGTGCAAATTAGTCAACTTTGAGTAACAAATTTAAAATTATGTGACAACATTGACAGATGGCAAAATTAATTAAAAAAATGTCGTGTTACATGCTGTTTTGTGCACTATGAAACTGTTGACGAATACAATAATTCGCCCCCGCTGAAATAAAAAATGTACATACAAATTAATACCATTAACTCGTCCACACTGAAATGAAAAAACAAATGCAAATTCATAAAAATTCAAAAGGTTAGCTCGGGCAAAAATAAACAATCTATTAATCCAAAACAAAACACATAATTTCAAGTAAAGCTAAGAGATTTCTAACAATTTCCAACAAAGCAAATTTCAAACAAAGCAAATTTCGAACAAAGCTAATTTCAAACAAAGCTAATTTCAAACAAAGCTAATTTCAAACAAAGCTAATTTCAAACAAAGCTAATTTCAAACAACGCTAATTTCAAACAACGCTAATTTCAAACAACGCCAATTTCAAACAACGCTAATTTCAAATAACGCTAATTTCAAACAACGCTAATTTCAAACAATGCAAAATCCAAATAAGGCTAAATTTCATTCATTTGTGAAAAGCTAGCTTGTGCTGGCAGGCACGCGTGCCACCAGAACAGAAAGCTAGGAGTTTCTTCCGGTTGTTTAACCCAAGTTTAGGACACACGTAGACCTTGACGGGACACGTACAATTTGAATCAATAAAAAATTTAATTGCCCGACATAATAAAAGTTTCAAATAACCACAAATAGTTTTTAACAGCCATAACCACACATGATACAAGCTCTAAAGCGCCATAGCCATACATGATACAAGTTCCAAATAGTCATTGCCATACATAATACAAGTTTCAAATAGTCATAGCAATCCAAATTTCAGAATTATTTTTAAATTCAGGGTTAAACTTCTCTTTCCGCACAGTTGAGCGATTTATAAGTTCCAAAATAGGATGAGGAGAACGCTTGGATACATAAGAAATTAAGCACTTTTGTTGAAATCAATCACCGTATCGTTTGTGTATGAATATTAAATCACATTTTGGTTGGCATGATGACGTTGGATGGATCACCTTAGCTGATAAAAAAAAACCGTCGAATGTCTTAAACGAAAAATCAGACAAAGAAGTTTCTATAATACCAGTTCGCTGGTACGATACACCGGTCATCCTCAAAACACACAGAAAAAAATTCACGCCGGATTTTTTGGGGTAAATGAACCCATACGAGATTGGGAACAGGCTTGGTGAAGTCTGACGCAGAGGATTAGATTATTAGTTTGTTTAAAACTCCCTATCCACCACAAAGGCGATCCAAAGAGAGGAAGGAGGAAGGCAACATTTAGCATGGAGTTACGGGAACGCGGAATCTATGCAGAAAGGGCATAAAAACAGCAAGGTGAGAAAGAAGATTATGAAACAAGATCAAAGTAGAAGAAGAAAGTAGTAGGTGCTGAAAAACAGGACAGCAGTGAATCGAAAAAAAGATGGTCCTTAACATAACAACAACATTTTATTTCAACAAAAAGACCTACCTAACTCTCATCTCGGGCCCACACATTTTCTCCCTGGGAGTGCTAATTTTTTATAGATACAATAGTTGTACCTCCCTGAGGGGCTCCTACCGCTGCATTGATACCAAATCATTTAATAGAGGAACACTAAATCATTTAATAAAACTGACAAGGATAGACAATGACGATGACGGACATTGAATGTGTCGCAAATGAGAGACAAAAATGATTTCTTTACACAATTTTGAACGTCAACCAGAAAAAAAGCCACAGTTAAAACTGTGAAGAGAAAAAGGCCACAGTTATAATTATGGTCAGGAATGCCCAAACAGCTAACTGTGATGTGAGCACTTCGTACAGTCAGCGAGTAATTTGAAAACAAATAACTACAATGCATTTCACTTTGTATGTGAATTTATGAATCCAACACACCCATTAAAAAAGCAAATCTAAACAACCCCAACATGCCAATCTAAACAGAACGAACGTAAGGCATGCTGACTATACCAGTGGAATAGATAATACGGGAGAACTACATCCATGCAGTGACCGTGTGTGTAACTACGGGGTGTCACTCCGTCACTAGTGCAATCACAGATGTCAGCAACTAGCAAAAAAATCCCTTGAGACTACAATAAATACTAACGGATCAAACATTACCCTCATTACACCACAGGTCAGTGACCAGTAAAACCTTTTAAGAATACAGTTCACACCACAGCGGACAGTAACTGGCAAAAAACATTCAAGACTTCAGTAAATACTAACGTGTGAAACACTACACATATCACACCACAGCGGACAGTAACTAGCAAGAAAACACTGAAGACTTCAGTTAATACTAGCACATCAAACACTACACATATCACACCACAGCCGTCAGTAACTAACAAAACACCACTTAGCACTATGAGAAATACTAACGTATCAAATATTACTCGTACCACACCACAGCGGTCAGTAATTGACAAAACATCGCCAAAGACTACAGTAAATGCTCGCAAATCAAACACTACACATGCGTTCAGCTATAGTTCTGTGCTTCTGTTGTGCGTTAAGATGCTGAAAATCGATCAGTCAATGGTCTAAAGTCCCCTCACATGTTTCGGAAATAATGAGTACGATGCATTATCAGTAAAATGTTGCACGTGCACACACATTGTAAGGAAATTCTCGTACCTAAAGAGCATCTAAAAAAATGTGGTCATCCTTTGACTGACTTTTACTCGTGTAGTTTTTGATTTTGTTTCATGTGCATAAGTTTTCTTGATGAGGTATAATTTCCTCTTTTTAAATGCTCTTTTTCATTGGTTTAACTTTCAAGACTTTCATCTATGCCAATAAACACCCGCATCGAAACAAAATACACGAGTACTGGGCAATCAAAGAGTGAGTACATTTTTACCCTGAATAGCAAATCTCTTGTACTGCGCAACACAGATTTTTTAGACGACAAATTTTTCCCGGCTTCCCAAGTTTCGGGCATTTTTGTTTTTCAGAATTTAAACACAAGGTTATTGATTAAATTGACTGAAATTGCAGGACATATTACCACAGACGGTTGATATGATTATGTAGGTTGAATTTTCATGGGCTAATGTTGCAATAAACATCGCAACTTAGAGGGTTCATTCACACTAGTTATTGCAACTTTGAGGGTTGATATTGTAATGAATACTGCAACTTCACACGCTGCTGTTACCATTAATATTGAAACTTCAAAGATTGATAATGCAATAAAATTTGTAGTAACATGAGTTGGTATTCGGAAAATAGGTTCCAATGCTCTTACATTTCGAGCGTCTGAATACGAGGGAGAGGAAGAATGAAGGCCCCAAATCAAAGAGACGAAGAATGAAAGCACCAAATCAAAGAGAGGAAGGATGAAGGCACCATTTCAAAGAGACGAAGAATGAAAGCACCAAATCAAAGAGAGGAAGGATGAAGGCACCATTTCAAAGAGACGAAGAATGAAGGCACCATTTAGTATGGATTTAAGGAAATGCAAAATCTAGGCACAAGATGTGTACCCACGCCAGATAAAAACAGTAAATTAAGAAAGAATTACTTGTAATAAAATAAAAGTAGAAGAAGAAATTTGAAGTTACTGAAAAACAGGAAAGCAGTGAACTGCAAGAAGAGAGTCCTTAACGAAACACAACCCAAGAACAACCTATAACCTAATGACTTACCAGACTCTCAGCTCGGGACCTCACTCTAAATACGAATATATTGAATGTATTAATCCATTTCTCTGGAAGTGGATTATTACGGATATGTTAATTAATCACTACATTGTTATCTCAGTTTTGTTGACCAATAACAGCTTTGTTACTACGGCTATGTTGACCAACTACAACTATATTAACCAATCACTGCCTTGTACTTTTAGTTTGTTAACCAATTACAGCTTTATTAGTAAGGCTAATAAACCACCTACGCGAGACCCAAAGAACCTCAAGTTGGGTTCGGTCTCCTGTTGCACAGTACAAGAGGTATGACAAATAGGTTTTAAGGAGTTCCTTTAAGAATTTCCCAGAAGTTATCAACAGGCTTTCGAAAAATTTCAAATATATTTTCCGTAGATTTTCACCGAGGTTTCCATAAGGTTTCAGATATATCTCAGATACGTTCAAAAAGTTTCTGAAAAGCTATTGAATAATTTCATTTGGAGTTCAAAGAAGAGTTTTACTGAGTCCAAAGAAGAGAATTTCAAGAGGTTGCGGTTACAAGTGTGAAGTTACGGCTACAGAATGTGAGGTGGCGGTTACAAATGTTGCAGTGCAGCCCACGATGCCGCTACACCTACACGCACCCACGCAGCGGGGGGGACCGGGCAGCTGGGTGAACCCGGGGGCACACGCGGGGGATGGTGGGGGTGTAGGGGAGCTGATCTACCACCACGGGAGATTTGATTAGTTTTTAAAAAAAATTGTGGATCATTCGGATCTTAACCACTACTGGTGTTCCAAAGAGAAAAAGGAGGAATGCACCATTTGGCAAAGAGGTACCAGGAGTAAATGAAGTGGAAAATGAAAAATGAGTATTTAAGTATTTAATAAAATGAGCATTTAGGCATTTAATATAAATAAGTATTTCAGTACCTGAATCTCCTTCACCACTACACAGGTGCTCCAAAGAGAAGGAGGAAGGACTATTTGGCATGGAGACACAATGAGTAAATAAAAATGAGTCCTTCAGAAGCAGTAAAATTTACTCTGAGCATACACGTGACTAAATTATTTACTATTTTATTGTTGAAGTTGCAATGGTACGACTAAACTACAAACTGTTTTATGTCTACAACCAGAGTGAATCGGCTGTTGAAATTCTAAAGATTTTTTAATAAAAAACATAAATTATTGGTATATTTTTAAACCTATGCTATTAGGTTTTCAACTTGGTTACGCAATCGAATAATTCGCTACCTCTACTACAAACTGTAGTCATGTACTCAGGAACTCGTTGAACTACAAGAGTGTGCACCTGAGCAACACATGATTATTAATTTATTAGTTTAAGATTCCCAGGTCACAACAAAGGAGATATCAAGAGAGAGAGGAGAGAGGACCGTTTGAGGTAGAATGTGGAAAACGGGGAATCTATACACATTAAGGTGTGTTTCCACACAGGATGTCATCCGCATAGCGCATGGAAACAACAGGTTAGGAACGAAGAGAAAATAAAGAGGAAGAAAAGGCAGCAGGGAAGAGATGAAAACTGAAAGTGGCAAAGTGGACACGAAAGAGGGAAGTCCCGAAGGCCTATCTATAGCTGAGGTAACCTGAAGCGAAATGTAGTTTGTAAACTGATAGTGACAGCAACTAAATTGTACTGGAGCAAAGTTTGCTTTTTCTCAACCCTTTCTTTGACTGTACGATTAAAAAACTAATTCGTTTTAATAAGAGTGCTTAATTTGTCAAGAGTGGTCAATTAATTAATATATGAGAGTTAAAGAGTAGTTTATTTGTGAAACATTTACGCTCAACGGTGTGCTGACACTCGTAATGGCTGTAAGTTAGTTTAAGTCTGATTACCGCATTACTAACCACTTCCTGAGACGAAATTAGTTTTTCTGGTGCTTCAATCAAAATGATCACTGAGCGAAATTTAACGATCGACAGAATCTAACAAACAAGTCGTCGACTATGGCATTTACTCGTTTTTGAATTATAACGTTGCTAACGTTAATGAAATAATGGAATCTTTGAAACCGGTTTTTTGTAAGGTTAAGGCCTTGTGGAACACACACTATGGCCTATTTTGCAGCTAATGTAGATGTGAAACTCTGAATTAGAGCATCAACGTTCCCAATCAATGTCTCTTCGCACAAAAACAGTTATGGGTGATGTAAGTTCACGAAACAAAATGAAACTTGAAGGAGAGATTAATAGGTGCTGAAAAATAGGACATCAGAGAACCGAAAAAAGACGGTTCGTAACAAAACAAAACTCCTATTCTATTTTACCAAAGATGGCCTACCTAACTTTATGCTCGGGACCTTACATTTTCCCCCAGGGAGTGCAAATTCTCATAAACGATTTCTGAGTGAAATTACGAAGCAGAGGGATGACGTAGTACACAGAACTGATTGAGTGTCACCAACAAAAAATAAACTTAAAATTGCAAAGTCAAGTTCAAAATACTCGCCACTGAAATGTGTTGAACCTATATGAATTTTATATTACTCTCAAAGTAAATTAATTTTAATTTGAGTAAACTTTATCGATAACATATACGTTTTGCTGCACCATGTACCACCGAATGCAAACATAATTTCGAAGAACTCTAAGCAAATCCTCATTGCCAATCTATTTCTCTAAAGCTAAAGGCCCAAATTTTGCTGCTACTCAAAAGTTAATCCCTAGCTTATACGACACCTCATGCGAACCCCATCTCATACGGATAAAATTAGTCCCATTTAACCATGAATTGACTATAACAACGCGTTAGTGGAACAAATGAGGCTAATTTCCATCCACATACGTAATTTTATACAGAGCAAAATTTGTCCCAATCATTCGTAAATCTGTCACCTTATTCATAGAACAAATGCGACTAATTTCCATCCACAAAGTTATCTCACATGGATTAAAACTAGTCCCAATTATCCGTAAATCAATCATCTTAGTAGTGGCATAAATGCAACAAATTTCCACCCGTATAAGTTGAGGTTCACACAACTACAAGACAGACTAGCTCAGGCAGCGAGCGTCGCGCGTGCATTTTACCTCATCGAAGTAGGGCTGCTCCGAGAAGCTCTGTGACGTTGAAGGCTCGAGTTTGTGGGACACTTTCTCCTTGCTGGAGTCTTGCGCAGACCGCAATCTGAGTTCTGTTTTCTGCTTCAGTTTGTTGCGCCGCAGCTGCGTGTTGGTGGCTTGGCTTTCCTCGTGAGCGTTGGATAAAACGCTGTTCTCAATCAGAGACTGATCAGATGAGGATCTTGCTAGAGAGGTTACTTTCTTGCCGCGTAGCTTTCGGACGTGCTTTTCAGATCGACCTCGCGTATCGGAATGCGTGTTACCTTGAAGTTTATCGGTCAAACTAACCCAACCAGTTGGAGACTTTTCAGGTAGTTGTCCCGAAGAAACGTCGTTGGTTCCATTGGAGCCGAGCGCCAGAGGTTTATCGGTTAAACCAACCCATCCAGTTGTCGGAGATTTTTCGGGTAGTAGTCTGAAAGGAACGTCGTTGGTTCCATTGGAACCAAACGCCAGAACATGAAGGTGGTTTTTGGAACTTTGGACTCTGTTCCCGTCTGTTTCTGAAGATGGGGACTCGACGGGGACGCCCATTCGTCTGCGGCAGGTGAACCCACCGCGGGAGTTGATGCAGATGTGGTGGGCGCCACAGGGCGGTGGGGGCGCCGTGCACTCGTTCACATCTGACTTGTCAAAACCGGGGCATCCCACCGACATGAGGCTACTCCAGAGCACCTTTACCAGCATTTTTTGAGGCATCTTTCACAACTTCATCTCCCGTTGTCTTTCATAGCATCTTTCCCGGCGTCTCCTTAAGCATTTTTTGAGGCATATTACTCGGCATCATTCCCCACATCTTTCTCGGCATCTCTCCTATCATCTTTTTCAGAATCTCTCTCTGCATCTCTCCTTGTATCTTTCTCGGCATCTCTCTTAGCTTTTTTGGCATCTCTCCTAGTACCACCCTTCGCATCTCTTATGATATCTTTCACGGCATCTGACTTTAGATTTTTCATAGAATTCGTCAAGAACTTTCAGAGCATTTTTCCCTGCATCTATGTCAACATTTTTTGAACATCTTCCTTACTTTCATTCTAAGCATCTCTGTCAGTATCGATGCACGCCCGCAGAGATTCCGTCTCTAAAGCTACAGCGGTGAATTTAAATGATTGCAATTATTTGGAAAAATTATTTGAATTGATTATCGAGAGCGACTGTAAATCTATGGTTCTCGCAAAACCCCTTTACTGATTTCACACTTTTTCAGAAATTTCAGAAATATGAGAATTTGAGGTACCTACCCGCACGCAAAATTTTACGTATTGGATATTATTGTAAAGTATTACGTTATCCACAAAATCCTTACAAACGAAGGCTCGGCATTTTTTTAGCGTGAAAATTTCAAGACGGTCGTTTAGTTTGACACATATGGAACAAAAGCACAACACGTGCACACACGAACACAACACCAACACAACACGTGCACACACACGCACACAACACCAACACAACACCAACACAACACTTGGACACGCACACACAAAGCCAATGAGTACGGCGAATAGCTGGTAAATGCTTGGAAAAAAAAACATCTTCTTGGAGAACGAGAACAACAGAAAGGAGCGCAACGGATACTCGAGTTCCACAACATTTTATGCAAACCTTAATTAACTTACACGGATAAAAATTAGTCCCAGTTATTAATCCCTTGAATCAAACATCGTATTAGTTGAATGACTTGTGAATGAATTTTGTCCGTAGAAGTCGAAGTTGGCGTATTATGCATAGCTCGAGGATATGTTGTATTACATTGATAAGTGAACTCCATAGTTATGGCTGCGGTGTGACCACGATGCGTTGCCATGGGAACACCAGTTCACAACCTCGGTTTTGGAATAAGAGTAAAAAATGGAATAGAAGTAAGAAATGGACTAGCAATAAAAATGGAAAAAAGTGAGAAATGAAATCGAATTAGGAAATGAAATCGAAGTAAAAAATGAAGTAAAAGTTAAAATGAAATGAAAGTTTAAAGTGGGACATAAATAAAAAATTAAACACAAGTAAAAAATAGAAAAAAGGAAAAAATAGGAAAAAATGACACATAAGTAAAAATAGAATCGAAGAAACAAATGGAACAAAAATCAAGTAAATACGACAGCGCGACTGAGAGCTGATCTGCAAAATAGATTACGACACAAAGACACACGAGACTCCTCGATGTGAATTCGAAGCGCCAAACTCACAATTCACCATAAAACGTCGGAAAAAACAAAATGTTGTGAAACAAAACGAGCTGATCAAAAAATTCTGTATATCAGAGAGGAAAGTTACGTTGGTTTTATCTCCCCCACACCCGCCCTAGTGGGTGCCAGTCACTCACCCACACACTCGCGTGTGCAAGAGTCACTCACCCACACACTGGCGGGTGCCAGAGTCATTCACCCACACACTCGCGGGTGCCAGTCACTCACCCACACACTCGCGGGTGCAAGAGTCACTCACCCACACACTTGCGGGTGCCAGAGTCATTCACCCACACACTCCCGGGTGCCAGAGTCACTCACCCACACACTCTCCTGTGCCAGAGTCACTCACCC